>JAAAYG020034280.1:0-12460 GCA_009936455.2 Tomocerus minor
AACAATGCAATGTTAAGAGGAGTTGGCAATAGGCCCGGAATGGTGGCCTGCGCCCAGTACCTTCACTATAATAGTGAAATCGGTACACCTCATATTACACACACAACCCTTTTCCTAACATTATTATAACGAAAGTGATGTACAATGAATAAATCTAAATCCTTTCTGTACATGTCTCTTTGAGTACAAGTTATATAATGTGACATCTAAAGTTATGTAACAGAAAATTTTGATGATTGTTACACAATCGTCTTACAAAAGGGACTTATTTCTTCGTTTCCTTTCGGATAAAAGTAATTCAATCGTTGATAAAAATATTTTATTAAAAAAATTCTAATTGATGGCTTGATTTACAAAAAACTCGAATGACAACAGATGACAAATGGTAAGGCTACAGAAGAGAGGAATGGATTGCGTTTACGGCTCAGATCGTATTTGAGAAAAGAAAGTTGGGAATGTAACAAAGAGCCGTTTTTTCTCAGACAAAAGAAAAAACTGTTGGTAGGGAGAACATTATACTTTGACTATCTCATTTCAAACATTTTTATATTTTGAATTTGAAAAGATTGTTAAAAGTTGCAAGTGAATTCAAAGATTTTCAGTCACAATAGATCCAGCACGTACTATAGGTACTATCTTCCCAGAAAATAACTTGATCCACAGTAATTTGCATTGATATCCGTAATAAATGCATGGGAAGATATGAAAATTCAATGACAAGAGTTTTCCCTCAAGTCCCTCCATGCCAATCTCATGTTGCATGGGAAAACTTTTGTTGTTGCTCAGATTGAAATTCTGAACTCCTGCTGTCTGTTCTGAAGATATCTTTCCTATTATTTTGCCTCTAGCGAACTACTAACCTTTTGCACAGAACACGCGTCCCTACCAACGACTGCACAAATAAAACAGCTAGCTAATACTTTGATATTTTCCAGTCATTAGAATTTTAACTAGCTGCCTGGATCAACTTTGTCATTTTTTATCCAAGAATAGATATCTAATAACTACGTCTCGATCTCCTTTTATGTACATCCCATAATACGTAATTTTGACAACTCTCAACCTACAAATCCCTTGTTACGGGGATTTTCCTAACAAGTTCCCAATAATTGTCAACATAATCAGTGACATTTGAATATCACAACAATATCTGTCGCAGTATTTCTATTTTCTTATAATTTAACAATGTACAAAGTTAAACCTGAGTCAGAGATACTCAGTTACGAAATTCTGATCCCACTAACATCAGAGCCTTTGAAATCTCTCTTTTTTCTTTTAATCTGTCTTTCCATTTCGTGACATTTGATGAATAGTAATAGCTGTACATTTCCACAAAGGAAAATTACATAAAATCCCAAATTGTTGCGAATTTTAACTAGCTGCCTGGATCAACTTTGTCATTTTTTATCCAAGAATAGATATCTAATACGTTTCTCCTTTAATGTACATCCCGAAATCTGTAATTTTGACAACTCTCAACCTACAAATCCCTTGTTACTGGAATTTTCCTAACAAGTTCCCAATAATTGTCAACATAATCAGTGACATTTGGATATCACAACAATATCTGTCGCAGTATTTCTATTTTCTTACAGTTTAACAATGTACATAGTTAAACCTGAGTCAGAAATACTCAGTTACGAAATTCTGATCCCACTAACATCAGAGCCTTTGAAATCTCTCTTTTTTCTTTTAAATCTGCCTTTCCATTTCGTGACATTTGATGAATAGTAATAGCTGTACATTTCCACAAAGGAAAAATACATACAATCCCAAATTGTTGCTTTACTGACAATGCATTAAAAGTACCATGCTTAAGAAAAGTAGCTTTCAATCCATTTTCTAGTTATCTTCTATATTCCTCTATCTGTGTATTAAGAAAATCTAGCGAAAGTTTTCCCCAAAAATATTTGTATTTATTTTAGAGAAAGCCCTTGGATTTTCATTGTTAATGTAATCTTTCTGATAATATTTGAATATCTGGACTTCATGGATTGTTTGTTTTATAATGTGCATTGATATGTAAGAAGAAAGAGATTCTAAGCATAATAATTTGGCCTTATTATATCCTAGCTAGAGGTTAACGGCTAAGTCCGTCGACGAGTTTTAGTTTGTGTGTACGCAAGGATAGGGAGTTAGAGAAGATGATAAAAGGATGGTAGTGGGTGGGTGATGAGAGAGTGGCTGAAGATGAGTGACTAGATATTTGAACAGAAAAGGTTTGTTGGATTTGGTACAGGGTGGCTAGGTAGTTTCCAACTTTGAATGCTGGGAAATTTGTGTTGACAGGATGGAAAATGCGAAAGCTCTTGTTTCCTCCAGGTTACATTAACTTAGGAGATGTTTGTGGGTGTAACTCAGCTGTTACCACATCGTTGAATGCAAATCTTCAATACAATCTGAGCTTTACTTACAACATACATCAGTTCTCCTCTCTGGGGAAATAAAAGTGCACGAGTGATAGTGCTCAAACAGATACAACAAGTTCTTAGCTTGATTTTTACTGGAAAAGCAATACTATTGCGCCTCATCAACTCAACAACAGTTTTCCATTCACTGTCACTGACTGGCCTAACAAGAAGAGATTTCCTATTTCATCTAACTAGTTGGGGTCACGTCCCTAAAATAAATATCTACATTTACTGTATTGTAATTGTGTAGATTTTCCCACGACTCTAATTCTCATTTCAAATGATATGGTTAAGAAAACGGGAAATCTACGCTTTTCCCTCTCATAACCCATAAATAAAGTTATTATTAGAGAATTTACATATTTATCTTGGTGTGAAATTGTCTTTTTTTACTACAATACCAATACAAGTTGCTTACAATGGAGATATGAAGCGTTTGTTGAATGTAAAACTGTGTAAAATGACGTTTTTCCCTCCCTTTAAACAAAGCGCAAATTTAGAAACAACTAATAGTTTGTAATGTAATAATAGGATATTTATGAGAGACAGTAATTTTCTGTGGAAAACTCGTTAAGACGCTGAGAAAAGGATTTGGAAAGCTTTCCCAGCCTTTAATTCATACTTTAATGGTTCCTTAGCGTAAAAGTTGTAGATATCCTCCCACACCTCCTACGGATTCCACTCAACCATAGGTCCACTTTCAGAAATATGAATATAAGGAAAAAGAGCATCCAATAGTTCAACTTGAAGCTATTACATCTATATAGAGAAAAGTCCATATGAAATTCTGTTATGGCTTCTTTTCCTACGGAATGGATAAAATAAATTCAAACCCCCTTTCTCAATCCACACATTGCATTCTAATATTATTGCTGTAATAAAAATATCATCTCCGTCCGCAGAGCATGCAGAAGAGGAGGAATAGAAAATAAATGCAGTGATATTCGGATAGCATTGCTAACTGCCCGAACCCCGTCAACTTTCTCTAAGCACAGACAGCCCAGCCAAGGATCAACCTGTCTTATCTGAAGAAATACAAAGGCAAAGCAATAGATTTTCACCCACACTCTCTAGACTCTTTTCTAAAAATAATATTCAATTTCCTTTGTCTGTTTCTAAGAATGAGGAAGAGATTCCACCCTTTGATAGCTTAACTATATATCTTAATGTATTCCAGTCATAACAATGCTTTAATACACAAATAAATGCCCCAACGTAATAAACTGTGAGGATATGATGCTTTCTTTTACAGTTTTCCACTGTTACAACGGAAGAATATTATTTCGGAAGTGCACACTATACTTACAAAGATCAAAATCGTTAGCGAAGGCCATCTTCGTTCATTGCCATGAATGAAGACTATGAAAAATTGTCAATTCATTTATCCAACTTCAATAGAAATATCCAACTTGAAAGATGTGGAGTACAATTCAACATAAAAATCTTTGTAAAATGGAATTAATTCCTTTGGTTTTCCCCGAAAAGGACGTGGGGAGACGGCAATTGAATAAAAACAAGATTTTAACAACGTAATATTAAATTAGGAATAAGAGAGAGAAAGATATTAAAAGACACTTTAACAGAATATCATTCATTTTGAATGCCAGGAGTGCGGGGGCGGCATAACGCGTACATCAACAATTGATATACTATATAGGCTCAATAGTATCCAAAGAAATGTAAGTATCCTTCAGAATGTAGATAGACATATAATATTCTGAAAAGTAACTTCAAGAATATGTATGCCCTTTTAGGATTAGTCCTTAGAAAAAGTGAGATTTCAATTGTGACATGAGAAAGAAAAACTTTCTCTTTTTCCTTCCACAGAACAGAACAACAATAAATAGGCTACTATGGAGAAAGTGGCAATAGGTTCCTCTGTTGGAGAAACAATCTGAACAGCACATACTTAGAGAGATTTTGGGCGGATATCTGAATGTGGAAGATGGTGGTTGTTGTGGGCGTATAATTTCGACAGTGTAGGTGTCAAGTCATAATCTTTGCAGCTGAATGGGTTGCTCTGTGCCTACGTAGTGCTCTACAGAATGGAATGTGTTTGGTTAGCGCTTTTAAAAGGACCTACTTGTCGTATAGTGCATGATATGATCTGATCGGATCTAATCTGATTGTATAAGAGCCAGAAATATCTTTTTGGCATGGTCTCTTGGCTTAACTTACCGTGGCCTCTTCTTTCACTCTCAACTTATTTCCTATCAGCAAATGCAAAAAATAAAAATCTTCGATATTGATACAACTGTTACCGGAGATTTATATACCAAAACATGCATACTCCCCCAAATGGCTTCCTAAACTACGAAATATTCATTTTCCCTCTAAAACTTTTTCAAGAAATGTATTTTTTAGAACATTATGTACAGGGTGATGCCTCTGAAAATTATCAAATGACTTTCACCATGTAATCACATTTCATATTTTCCCATCTAAACAGTATAACAAATATTTTTTCTCCTCCGTTTTCGTTTAACTTCCAGTAATATTGACAATGAGACGAAAGTAGCTGAAAAGAAAAACAAGGATTTTCAGACATGAGGAGACAAAATGTGATTTACATGGTGAAAGTCATTTGTTATGTTTTACTTTTCTCACACTGTATAATTATATTTGGTAACTTTGAGGAATAAGAATAATTAAGGGAAATAAATTAGTCCAGAAGAAGTTTAGTATTTCAGTATTTTTGATGAGCCTGTAATAGTATAGCTCTATTTAAAGAATATCTAAGAGATATATTGTAGAAAGATGGTGTATGCTAGAGAACCTACTTTCTTTCTTTCCTTTCCATTGTATTCTTTTGAAAAGAGATCTGTGTGTGATGGTGGCTATGTGGAATTGTGTATAGAGAGTGGAGGAGGGAGTCTGGATTGTGTACGCGAAAGATAACTAGCTCTGTAACTCGGTAGTTACCTTATCAATCTTAAGTTAAGATGCAGTGAGTTAGAGGCGGGAGGCAGGGAGGGAGGGAGGGCAGCAGGAGATAGAAATCCCGTTTTAGAGCTGTCTTTGTGTAAGCCAGGCAGCTGAGTCTAGACATGAATCCCGAGATTCAATTCTTCCAAAGGGTTTGTTCAGCACATGTTTGCACAATCCCTACAACACAATACGCAGGAAGGACTAAGAAATGTAAACTTACTTTCTCTTCCCATACACACACTCAACTCCCTATTTTCATTCTTACTTTCACTTCCCTACATACGACACGGAGTGGAAAATCAATTGTTTAACAATGTGATCGGATTAGGCCCGGGCCCTTTTCCTCCAGGCTCTTACTCCTAATACATTCTCATCCAATCTCACTATCTATGCCACTCTCCCTCTAAATACTTTTAACGGCTAATTTACTTTTTTAAAATCTCAACTCACTCTTTTCACGCTCACTTTTTTAATGTCATGCTCAGCTGAGAAAATAACCAAAGAAATAAATTGCACAGCCATGAAAAAGCATTTATATTCCAACTTCATAAATTAATTTACTTTCTTTTCTAACCTATTTTACCTCTTTTAGCTAATTCAGTAAAAATATTCACACTAAATTCCAGAAATTCAGGAAATAATTTTTTTAAATAGTCAAAGTATCATCATTCAGTTAACTCAATAATCCCATGTTTTGCATTTATTTTCTCTTCAGAACATTCATATAGTAATAGATGTAATTGCAATTACAGTAGATTTTTACAATGCAGTTTTCATAGTTTGTTTCATTATGCAAGTGTTTTCCATTCGAAATGGAATTGTGGTCTTGTCAATCATCAATCTTACAGAAAAATTCTTCAAATATGCCAGTTTGTACGTAATGATGTAAAGCATTTTGTGTTTATTGTATTTGTACAAGCAATCGATGATACTTTAATAGCTAGTGTTTATTTGTAATTTCTGTCTATTCTGTTTAAACATTTAGATTTAGTAATTAGTAGAGTAACTGTTATTACATCTAAATAACTACGCCCATTATCATATTATAATTTACTGAATTTAGCATTCTTCCAGTACACAATGAACTTGTTGCCATTTCTTTTCGAGACAGGATTTCACATTCATTTATTATTGGATAGACTGTACATATGTACACATTATTTAATACAGAACACATGGTATTATACAACGATACACACTTGTTAGCGACTGTTCTCTCTTTCTCTCTACATACATTTAGTAAATACTCATTCTCAGTATATATGGATTTACTTACTCAAAAATAAAGTCAGAAAGTGAAGGTACATTAGTGATTGATAAGTATAATAACACTTTTATTATTTTTGACTTAAATTCTCTCAATATATAGTCTACAGTTTATGTGTATAAGTAAGTAAATGACTCGACGGAGAAAAGCCGTCAGAAAAAATATTCTCAAGATATTTTTAATGATGTGATGTTGAACGGATATTTGACAGACATCTATAGTTCTTAAGTAACAAACTAAGAGTCTATAGAACTGAAACTACTTAAAATATACAGGCTAAGCTATACAAAAATCACCATAATACAGTTTTTATTCTTTCTAATCTTAAGTAGTTGGCTAAATTATTACATTTGATTTGTAATACCGAGTGTCTACAAACGACACACTACATTGTATGTATGAATTGCACATATTCCACTTTACTTAATTAATATAGAAAGTTACCAAGAATTTGCACTATTTATTATTTTAATATGCTCAACCGGTTCTTATACATACTTCAATATGTGTACATTAAAGTTACATACGGATAAAGTACGAGGATAGGACAACATACGTGTCAAAACAGCTATTTAGTTACCATTTTGTTCAAGTACATACTTTTACAATTAGTTTGATTAATTTACAGTTAGTTAATTTCCTGGAAATATTTACAACAGGAATTACTATTTCATTTTGGCCACTTTTAAAATTTGTATTTATCTCTACTGTACAATAATTAAATCCTTGACAAACAATAGTAAAATGTCTATTTGTCCACTATTGTAGCAAAACCCAATAAAATAACTAAACGTACTGAAATTATGAGTAAACATTTAGGTTTATATAGGAATGTAGCTTTGTCTCTTTAATCTTTCTCAATATACGAAATCGACAAATGTTTTAAGTATGTGTATTTATTATGGCAGGCTAAAAGTTCTGAATTCTACCAAAACTCTATGTAATACAATGCCATAGATTGCATAGATCAATTTTTATTAGTAGAATTAGTAGGCAGACATGAAGAAATGTTGATACAAACTGTAAACCACATCTTAGTTCTAAAATTAACATATTCGAAGGCAATATAGTTCCTGTTAATTGTGACGTTTCTCATTTCTTAAGGTTAGACGTAAATGACAAGTTCCAAAACTTTTACAGATATAGAGACAGAGGATTATTACATGTAATGGGTAGCTACTATTGTCATTGACACTTATTCAGAGGCAATATTATTATATTTTTACCTGACTATCTGTAAATCCTCTGACATTACTGTACCAATCAAGACACCCAATTTAATCCTTAAATTCTATTGCTCATTGCTCAATTACATAGATATTATCTATTGCTACACAAATAGACAAAAATTGTAAAGAGTTTTACGGTTAAGTTTTAATTACAGGTTACAGCAATTACAATTTACATGAACTACACATTAGAAATCATTATTTATAGCTTTAAATGGCAGTTTGTCTTTATCTACGCAGTTTGAATGACAATTTGGCTAATTTCTAATTGTGATATCATTACAGTTACAATTTACGGAAGTATTAAATTCTTAAAAGAAAGAATTTTAATTTACAGGTAGACATTTAGTTGCTAAATGTAAATGTACAAGGAGGAGGTAGAATTTTTCTATCCGGTTTATTTATATACAGAGTAGTACAAGGAGTAAGGGGTAGTCAGTATACAGTACAGGAATAGTAGGTAGTATAATATAAAGTTTGACTGGAGAGTAGTTGTATGGGATGAGAGTCGAAAGTTTCTTAGTAGTTTTTTTCGGACTGATCTCTGGACTGTTTTGGTGTTGTACGTACGGATCTCACCACACACACCACTGTTCTGGCCTGCACTATTGTTAAGTTGAGAACAAGGATGGATTACATATCAGAACTGGAATGGGGTCTTGAGCGCTGACGTCGTCGAGCCAATTCAGACTGGACAACAGGACCCAATGGAGGTGCTTTTGGACTTTGTGAAATAGCTGAGTACGTGGCTTGAATGGCACTCTGCAAAATGACACAAGACAAGAAAAATAGTAACACGTAATAGTACAAAGTAGAATTCAAACTAACTTCGACTACAAATTTTTGATATTTCATCCCTGATTCTTATATCTGCCATTCCCTTTTTCCCCTCCTCTCTTATTTCCTCCTACGCAACTAAATTCTCAATTACAACACAACAATGCTCAAACTCATTTCCTAAATCAGCTAATCATTCCTAAAAACAATGAAGCAAAGAGTTCTGAGAGGACAAATCCTTTAAAAACAGGAAACAGGACAAATTATGCTATGATTGTATGGAAAGAGAAAGTCCCTTTTTCTCAGAACTACGTACATCAGGTTCCGTTAGTGGAGACAGAAGGAGAAGAAAAGACGAAAGTCAAAATCAATTATCTGGACCATTCACCAAAATCCCAATTGTCTTATTGAATGGTCCACAGCGTGTCATAAATGAAAGATTTCTTCGCTTTGACAAAACTTTTTTATTCCTTTTTATCTACGGCATTAGCTCCTACAAACTTCTCAGAATATTTTTAGACATCAGAGATCACAGCTCAAAATAGAAACTCATTTCCCAAAATGACAATACCTGTCCGGAATAGTCAAAAGCCAAAAAACAACTACGTAAAAACGGGCTACTTACTAACCCTATCCAAACATTTAACGCTTCTTCCATTCTCAGAACAAAAATAGCACTTCCCTCAATTGCCTAACTGAGCTTAAGGGATTACCTATACTTCCCCATCCCTTTACACCTAAATACTCCTACATTCAACTACTAAACTACATCTATGAAAATAGGAAATACTCTCCTTACACATAAACATACTTCAAAATGATTTATACTATTTCGCACAACACTTTCCTGTGCCTCTAACACCTACCTCTCCTTACTGACTAAAAAAGTCGAAAAAATGTATCATTTTAACCTATACATACTTTGCGTTCAAAATAAAAATATAATTTGCCTAAATCTTGAACGAAATAAAATATAGCACTCAATTAAATTCTGATTCTGTAAACTAATACACATTCACAAATTCTCATTTCAAACATTTGGTTATCTAAATAATTTTCTTGAACCCAAGTTCACTCACAAAATTCTAGTTTTAAGAATAAGAAGACGATGAGAAAATCAGTTCACACCACTTTCTCTTTTTCTATGATACATCCGTAAGCAACTTTCACCATTACTTTCCCCATATTGTTTTGTGGTGAAAACCGAAAGTGAGCAAAATTTGTATATGAAGTTATTAACTTATTTCATGGAGACATAAGATGGATGTTAAATAGCTTTCTGATCCTACCTACTGTAGAATTTGATGAAATAACTACGGTGATCTTTATAATGTTTAATGAAGCATCATTTTTAAAGGGATAAGTGTATACCTTGAGGTTTGCTGGGAATTCAACGGGAAGGGCTTGGGACGGCAAAGAATATCTATTCTGTAACCAAGGATTATTGATAACTTGTGACGCGGTAGGTCTTCGAGCTGGATCTACAGCCAGCATCTTGCAAACTAAATCTTTTGCTGGACCCGAAACGTAAGACCACGTTCCAGAGCCGACATCTATCTGTCCTGTTCCGATTCTGGATAAAATTGTTGCTGGCGTGTCGCTTCCTCCAGTAGCAAAAGGTGTCTTTCTGTGCTCAGACACAAAAGTAACGTTTATTAGAGAATGCTCAACTAACACACAATAAGAATATGATTTCATACTCCAAAATGTAAATACTGATATTAAATCTTGGATTTTTTTTAAATTCCTTTAATTGGAAAATAAAACTGTGAGGACATACCCAGACAACATTGTGAAAAGGAGGACACCTAAAGACCAAATATCACATGCAGCATCGTAGCCTTGTTTCTTGAGCACTTCAGGCGCCACAAAATTGGCTGTATAGCAGGGGGTCATCAGCAGTCCATTTTCAGCTCTCAACTGCTTAGCGAACCCAAAATCACAGAGACGGAGCCCTTCTGGTTTTTGTGTCACATCTGCATACACTATATTTGCTGGTTGCAGGTCCCGATGTACTACCTACAATCAATTTACATTACAGAATTACAAAAATATTCACCTATTATATTTTACTAATTATTGTTGTAATCTCGTAACATTCGTTTTTGGCATTAACTAATGGAATAATACCAATGATTTCTAGTTTTGCTTCATTGACAACTTCACACATTTTACATAATATTTTTTAATACATAAAGTCAAACGTACATATAGTGGTAAAAAACTAGTACTTTATTCTATAGTCTCATACTCATTCGACACAGGTATGGATGAAAGAAAATGCATCAGATAATTTCATACAAGTAAAGTATTATATAAAATAATAAATTGAACCCGTTTCTGACGTTTAGACACAGACAGTAAATATCTACACAAATTGGTGTTATATTATGTACTTTTAAAAAGCAATAATGATTAATATACCCCGTTTCGGTGGAGGTAGGCGATACTTTCAGCTATCACAGCCATAACGTCAGCTGCCTCTCTTTCTGACAATCTTTTGTGCGCAAGAATTTTGTCTAGTAATTCTCCACCTCGTAAAAGTTCAGTGACCAGATATACATTTGTGGAATCTTCATACACCTGCGATAAAATACAGCATTTAGTTATTGCAAACAAATACACAATCACATTTAAAATATTTATTGTAACAAAAGAGAATAAATAAAAATCAAAACTTACGCTGTACAAAGTGACGATATGAGGGTGTTGACTGTGACGAAGAAGAATGTCCACCTCATCATGCCAATCTCTTTTTCCTTTTGTAATAATCTAAAACACAATTAAAAAATTATTATAGGTAGGTTCTTTAGGTTTTCCTTAAACAACATGTAGGCACAATAATGCGTTCACCTTAACGGCATGTTCGACTTTGGAAATTTTGTGAACGCAGCGTCGACAGGAGGCGTAAGCACCTTTGGCAATTTCTTCTTTCATATCGTAGTCATCTAAAATATTGCTTGTCCGAATTATCTGAAAAAGGATTGGAAAAAAGTACAATCAAAATCACATTATCATCTTCCCTTGAAATAAATTGGTTGAGACGTTGGTGACTTAGGTACTTAGATATAGCCTTGAAACCCCGAATAATTAAGATACATAGAGGAAATAATAGTCTGTGTAAAGGAGGACTATGTCTTAGTAATGTTATTTACAACATCAATGTTCTATATAGTGGAATTCTGTGGAAGGCTGTATTTACTTGAAAAATCATTCACTTGAAACCCAATTCCAATCTACTTATGGTTGAATGAGACCTCATCAAAGACAGACAGTAAAAATCAATCAAATCGGCGCATCATCATAAGGTTTATGGGTAATGCTTGTAGCTAATGCAGTTCTCGTCTCTATCTTCTAGTGAGTGGCAAAAAAGAAAATTCTTCCAGGACTTTCTTTTATACAATTTAGACCTTTGTAAAATCCTACAATGCCTCCATATAAAAGTGAAAGAGAATCAAACGGAAAATGAAATCCAATTTTTTCCAACAAAACCACATATATCCCGCATTTTATTCCCTTTTCTAAAAGAAAGAATCTATAGTCTCCGTCTATTGGAGCGTTACAACTTACAAGGATACCTACATAGAGAACGTGAAAAGAAACTACTAGGTATCTCTTTTTTCTCTGGCTTTTTTTATCGTAGTCTCTCCATTTTCTAATTGTAGCTAAGTAGTATAGCTTTTGGAACTTTCATTTATTTCCCCTAGTCTTTTGACTCTCAGTTTCATTTCATTGATTTCCCGCAACTTACTTTACGATATTTGCCAACAATGCATGGACAGATCCTCATCCTTTACTCGAAAACAGTAAAAGTAATTACCGTTCAATCAACATAGATATATATATAT
>JAAAYG020034313.1:0-14603 GCA_009936455.2 Tomocerus minor
TTATGTAATTATTCATGTATTTTGTCAGTCGTTTGTAATAATTAACAATCATTTTTTGATTTATTTATGCAATTGTTGTTTTCTGTCTGAAGTATTCTTTCCAATTGTAGCAATGTTATGAGTCAATAAAGTGGTATTGACAGTGTAAAAACCTCCAAAAGAGGAAACTGTCAATTATCAAATAATAATAATAATATACATGATATAAGCTATGTAAGAAATTAAATAACATGGAAAATTATATTTCTAAGGTGATTTTTAAATTTAAGATTAGCTGCAACTTGGGATATTATGATGGTAAGTAACTATAGTTAATGCGTAAACCAGACAAGTGGACACTCCCACACAAAAAGATAACAGAAATTATCCATACCGTAGTTATGTAAGGGAAACACTTGCTGGGGATTAATTACGTGCATTAAATTGCTTTACCATTGGCATAATGAACTATTCTCTCAAAAGTTCATGACTCTGTGAAAATCAGTTAGGGTAGTTTGAGAAGAAATGTAGTTGAGGTGTACTGATAATGTACCTTAACCCTCAGAATACAATCTTCAGGAATAATTGCGATTTGAATTCTCAAAAGTCTAGTTAGTTACCTAATGAATATAGTCACAAATTCTCAGGTTAATGATACTAACTCAATTTTTGAGCAGTTGACGATACAAAATTCAAAAATGCAGTATCTTGACAAAAGACACTTGATCATTGAAGAAACAGCAACTAATTCAATTCCATATGCTATGTAGCCAAATATTGATTTTGGAATCATGTATCTAGACTGAATAATTTTTGCGAACATTCGAGTCAGTAATAATATTCTTAAAAACCAACATATGTTCGAATGTGAAAGTAAAAGGAAACAGAAATACTGTAAAAAGAAAGAGAGTGATGAAGTAACTGACACAGTGAAGGATATCACTGAATATTTCTTCGATCTGAAGCATTAGTATTCATTTATTGATTTAATTGTGCCGCTGCCCTTGGTATATTGTTCATGTAGCATCCCAATAAACACACCTACAGTGGGCCAATGATGGATACATAGTGGCAGTATTGGGGATTGCTCGGCCAAGGGAAGTCGTTGGAATGTGTCATGGTTCGAGTCGGATCCATAGTTGGTTTTGTCATGGACAAAATTTTGGTAACAGCAATGGGAAATCTTTGGCAAATTACTTGGCCCGATGCGTTATTTGTCCACGGAATATCGATGGGGTTAACCATAACAAAATGCAATGGAAATTCGTCGGTAACTCAATGGCCCACGTTAGGGATTTGATTGGTTTTTTCTTGGCAACGCCAACGAAAAACCACTACTTAAACATTTAGATGCCAATACCACGCTTGCGAGCGCCATTATTATTTTGGATTTCTGTCAGTTTGATTTACTGCTGAAAGCCTACTTAGTATTTATCTTAATTAAACTGTTGACATTTGAATACAATAGGGAATTGTATCATATTTTAATACAATATAAGTTATAAACATAAACAGCAACAAAAATCGAACACTTTGTCATCATCTTCTTGGATAGCGTGTCCCGTCCGTGTTTTCACGTTTCATCATCGTCATCACACAATCATTTACAGGTAAGTTTGAACAAAATATATTTTTTTTGTATAAAAAACATGAAATTTAGTTAGGAAACGACAAAACAATGAGCGAAATTTGTACTTATGACATAACTCAAAGTTAATTTTGTTTTTATTTTACAGATGATTTTGTCGAGGCTACATCAATTGAAGATTCGTCTAAGTGCCATTCAACTTTCGAAGACTCCGATTGGGATATTTTACTACCTGGTATTTCTTGCTGACATGTAATGGCTTATTTTTTAATTGATTTTAATAAATGATTGCTTTAAATATTGTCGTTTATAATTATTATTTACTGTTGATTTCCCCATTTGGTGCACCTGTCTTGACGAACCTGCTAATCTGCTTGTCGTTCATTGGATCAATTTATTTTAAATACACTCTCTGATTGGTAATTACTATGACAAACTTTAATTATCAGTCGGAGAGTGTATTTAAAATAAATTGAGATAATGAACGACAAGCAGATTAGCACGTTCGTCAAGACAGGTGCACCAAATGGGGAAATCAGCAGTAGTTCATGTACACATTGGGCCTGCATCGGCGAAACATTGGGCTTGCATTGGGGAACTAGCGGGGTAGCATTGGGGAAACATCGGCAAGGCAGAGGGCATAGCAGTATCCAGCACTAAACCACGCTTGGGCCAAGTATCACTGCCATCGTTGAACCATTCAAGGCCAAGCGGACACCCCCATAGTATGGACCGTGGTGATGGTGGTATGTAAGATCCATTGCTGGCCCATTCTATTTGTGTTTATTGGGATGACTCTGTAATATGAACAATACGAATCCGCAAAATATGCTTTAATGTCAAATTTTATTGAGTTTTTGCTGTGTAGTCTTTTAAACATGATTAAATAATTGTATTATATATATGTTTAGCAATCAAATTATTTATTAATAAACAATGGAAAGTTTTCTACGCCTATATGACTGCTGAGACTAAATTAAAAGTTTAAAAATGATGTACAATTATAAACAAATAACCACCTACAAAGAATAAATATTTTTCTACACATAATTGAAAACAATTTATTGAATTCTACCCACGGGAAATACAGAGCTCATATTCCAAGAAGTAAATCAAAATGGCCTGAATGAGATGAGGACAGGGACGTTGTGTTGCAATTAATTACACATCTGCACTTTTGGGAATATTGGACATAATAGCATTTTTTAAAGGTGTCATTGCAAGGAAGTCCTCCTCTGCTAATGACGCCAATGAAATCTTTTTGCCTAAAATGATATTTAACTTATTTTTCATTTCAATTGTCATAAGGGAGTCCATGCCCATGTCAACAAAATTTTTGTTTTCGTCTACAGTCTCGCCATCTCTGAGTCTAAGGATATGCTTAACTAAATTAGCGATTTGAGTTTTGACAAAATCATGGGCTTGTTCGTTACTCAATCCAATTTCGCTAATTCGTCTGTAAAATGTTTCACTGTCTATTAAAATGTTTTCCTTTTTAGATTCAATTTCAATTTCTAATTGACAAATGTTTTCCATATAAAGTTTCCGCTGCGGAAATATAGCCAAGTAAGATGCTGCATCAATATCTCCAACTGCAACTCTAAGTAAATTTCTACGGAGTATGTATTTCAAAGCTGATAGTCCTTCAGCAGGAGAAAATGGTGTGATTCCAAATATTCCTTCATTTCCAATAGTTCTATCAGCCACTAGTCCAACCCCTGACCAAGCTCCCCAATTTATACTAGTAGCCGGAAGACCTAAAGAATACCTGTACTCAGCTAAAGAATCCAAATATGCATTTGCCGAGCAGTAGCCGGAAAGACCAGCGGGAGATAGAACGGACGTTGCAGATGAAAACAATACAAAATACTCTAAATTATAATTCCTCGTTAAATTATGGAGATTCCAGGCCCCATTCACTTTTCCTTGGTAGACAGTTTGAAATTTGTCAAAGTCTTGATTTGGGATAGTCGCCTCTACGAATCCCGTAGCCGTATGAATTATTCCTTTTAAGGGAGGCAATTTCAATTTAGGATCTTTTATTACCTCCAACAAATTCTGACAGTCGGAAAAGCTTCCCACATCAAACTGAAACGTCAAAACATTGATTGATTTCTCTTTCAAGGAACTAATCGTTTTTAGAGCAGATTCATTTGGTGGACTTCTATTGACTAGAACAATATTCTTTGCACCGTAGTCGCCCATAAATTTTGTGACTTCCATGCCGATGCCGCCTAACCCGCCAGTAATTACGTAAGTCCCTTCCTCACTGAACAACATACACTTATGAGCCAAATTACCGCCTATTTCAATGGCGGTTGGAGTCGAGATTACTATTTTGCCAATATGTTGGGTGCTTTGAAAATGCTCAAAGGCATTCAGAATTTCCCTTCCATTAAATTGCGTAACGGGCAATGGTGTATAAATTTCTTTGATTAAATTGTCTGAAATTATGGACAGCATTTCGTTTAATAGTACCGGGCTGACATCCAACAAGTCCATTGTACTGTAACTAACATCTGGTCTTAGAGATTGAACATCTTCATGACTCCAAATATTTGCTGCGCCTATTTCTACAAATCTGGCATTTTTATTACAGACAGATAAAGTTGTCTCCTTGAAATTATGTCCAGTTAAAGAATTTAACACCACGTCCACCCCTCCAACAGCAGCCTTAATTTCTTTCCCGTATGACGTACTCCTGGAATCAAAAACATGTTCGATTCCCAAAGAACGAAGATAAGATCTTTTCCTCATACTCCCAGCTGTTGCAACTATTTGGGCCCCTATTTTTCTACAAATTTGAATAGCGCTCAAGCCGACTCCACCTGTTGCTGCGTGAATCAGAACTATATCTGCGCTGCTCAATTTGGCAACCTTTTCAAGAGCATACATCGATGTTAAAAAAACAACGGGAAGAGCGGCTGCCTCCATATGTGTTAAACCATCTGGCTTGGCTACTATCATTTGTTCGCTAACTACGACGTGGCTTGAGAGACCACACGCTCCATTAGCCAATCCAAAAACTGGTTCACCTAATTTAAATCTTGAAACCTGTGATCCTAAATCAGATATGGTACCAGAAAAGTCCAATCCTATTGCATTGATATCTGAAAAGAGTCCATTTGGTTTTAAAATGATCATAACATCTTTAAAATTCAATGAAGTGGCTTTTATTGTCACTTCGACCTCATTGGCCCCTAAAACTCTCTTCTGCTCTGCAAAATACTTTAGATCCGCAGGTGATCTTGTCTCGGGAACACAAATTGAAAAACGATTGGTTTTTGGCAATGGAATTTTAGGAAGACCCTCTTCTAATCCGTTTAATCTCACTGTAAGACGATCGTTGTTCCTTATTGCTACCTGAGCATCCATTTTTCCGTCATTACTGAAAGCTTCTAAAACAATTTGCTTCGAAAGAGCCAAAGTATCTTTTTCATTTGCATCCAAATCTATGCAGATTACTTTCAGATCCAGATTTTCGTTTTTTAAAACTTTGAAATATCCTAAATATAATCCGTCAGTCGGAAGTTTTGGAGATTGATCTTCTATTAAAACTGTTCCCTGAGTTACTAGAACAACTTTAGTTATTAAAGAAAATTTTTGTGTTAAAATGAACTGGGTCAATTTTAAAATGTCATTCATGCCATCAGTAAATTGACCTTTGTCCACACATTCGTTACGTAGGTAAATTATGCCTTCAATTATTATACCTTGCTTTCCTAACAAATCTTTTACTAACTTTTGGAATTTAACACTCAAATTAACTGTTGTTAATGTGTAGGTATTTCTATTCAGATTTCGTAAATATTTTTCGAGATTTTTAACTAAACATTCCCCGTCAGATATTATAATCCAAACTCTCTTGCTTGGATTTTCCCATACTTTTTCATTGGAAAAGAAATCATTATTTGACTTCCCTATAACCACACCTTTGTCTTGAGATGATGCGTAGCAGGTCGTTAATTCAAAGCCAGAATCTTCCAGCAAATTACACCATGCCCTCTCATTAATTACTGTGTGAAAAGGTCTCAATTTATAATCTGAAAATTTATAGTAGCCATCCAAGACACCAAAAAATACATCAATAGCTCTATCTGCACTTAGAGTTTCATAAATTACCAAACTGCCACCCCCTGCTAAAAGCCTGCGACAATTCACAGACGTTTCCTTTAAATCTTTTGTGGCGTGAAGGACATTAGATGCTATAATTATGTCGAATTGCTCAGGAACAAAACCTTGAACCAACGGGTCATTTTCGATATTAAGTATTTCAAACTCCATATTTGAAGAAAATAATTCGAATTTCTCTTTTGCATTTTTCAAGAAAACAGAAGATATGTCAGTGTACATATAACTGTACTTAATTGAAGCTAAATCTAAAAATGGCAACACAAAATTTGTCGTACCTCCAGTTCCTGCTCCAATTTCTAAGATTCTCAGTGTAGAACTCTTCAAATTTGAAATATTGTTTTTCATCGATTCAATAAGACATTCTAAATATTTAACAATAACCAAATTACCATTTTTTGGTTGTATTGTATTTGCATAGAGCATTTCTGCTGAAACTTTATTTTTGTCCACAGGAAATAAAAGTTCTAAAGGATTTTGTTTGCCTTGCAAGGAATCTGCTAATTTCTCCCCACAAATTCTTAGTAATTCAACCCCGTCACCATAAAATTCAGGATTTTGAGTAAGTTTCCTTTTTTCGACTTCAATTTCGGAATTAATATTAGAAATCAGAGGCAGTTGCTTTATAACTTGCCATTTTGATCCCAATTTAATGTTTTTAGCCGATTTCAATACTAAAAAATTTTCTTCTGCTAATATTTCCAAATATCTAAACATTAAGCCGTTATGGCGGGACTGAATTCCTAGATCATGTCCAATTTGAGTATGATCAACAATTTTCCCTACCGTTGGATTCCATCCTAACTGAACAAATGCCTTTACGACGTATAAATACGATAGCAAGCCTAAACTTTTCTCCAGTGGCATATTATCCTGCGTTTGCTTATCGATAGATTTCATAAAACTGGACATAGAACCCTTATAAAAATTTCCATTCCCTAATTGCGGCAAATTGAGTCTGTTGGAGTAAATGCCGTATTGGTTTTGCCAGATTTCTTCGTACATTTTTGGAAGCTGTACTCCTTTAGAATGAAGACTTTTAAGAAAAGATTGTGAAGAAGTCTTAATAAAAGAAATCCCTTCAATCAAAGCTAAAATCTCTCCGTTTTCACCGTATAAAGCTGCGTCCTGGATCCAACCCTCGTTCATAATTTTTGCATATGCGTATGTCGTTTTTCCCTTAGGACGTGAAATCCAGGTGTATTTTTTAACACCGACTGGCAAACGTAATTCTTTCATGTCGTATACAAAAAGTTGAATAATTCCATCAATAAAAATAGGGTGAGCCAAATATTCTAATACGCTTGTGTCATCTATTGTTTCAGGAATTTCAATCTGCACCAAAATTTCCGAATTACTTTCCCAAATATTTTTTATACTTCTGAAATCATTTCCATAAGTCAATCCTCTATTCCCGAAAGATGAATACATTTCCTCTGAATCTTTTTTTAAACAAGAAGATTTAATTGCTGCTAAGTCCAATTTTTCTATCTTGTCAATGTTTACAGGGTTTGTATAAAACTTTCCAATCGCACATTTTTCCCAATTAATTATCCCGTTATCCCCAGCGACACCCTTGCTAAGTTTAATAGAGAAACCACCAAAAGATTTTTTATCAAGTGGAGTTACTATTATTTCAGATAAACACTCTTTGGTGTCTTCAAGTACAAACGGGGAACTTATTCTAAATTCTTCCATTACTAATGACTTTAATGGCTCAATAGACGTCCCATTCTCTAAAGTTAGTTGACCTGCTACCATCAACATTTCCAACATTGCAGATGTAGGCAGAATTGACGTATGAGCCACTTTGTGATCAACCAAATATTGCAACTTTTCTAAATTGAAACTATTTTGATAATATTTTTCCGGAGAGGAAACTTGAAGCCTTTTCCCGACTAAAGGATGCAGCAATGGTCCGTTATTGATAAAGGCATTAATTTTCGACTGTTGATCAAACCAAAACTTTTGTCTTTGGAAAGGATAAGTTGGAAGGGAAATAATATTTCTCTCGTAACCACCATCAAAATTTTTCCAATCAACATCATGACCTCTAACATAAATTTGCGATAGACATTCTAAAATTGTATTCCAGTTACTTTCTATCTTTTTAATTGATGGCAGCCACTGGATATTATCTGCAGACACACATTGCATTCCTAAGCCTAACAAAACAGGCTGAGGACCAATTTCTATAAAAATGTTGCAGTTTTCATGGATGGCTGCCTGTACTGCCTGTTCAAAGTTAACAGATTTTCTGCAATGATCTAACCAATATTGGGAATTAATTTCTGAATCATCTAGCAAACATCCACTCATCCCTGAGATATATTGACATTTCATTGACTGATAATTTAATGCTTTAGCAACTGCCTCATATTCTGGTAAAATCTGGTCCATATCTCGTGAATGATAAGCGTGATGAGATGCCAAAATAACAGTTTTGAGTCCGCAATCTCTACAGGCGTTTTCAAGTTTGGCGATTGTGTCTTTTCTAGCCGAGAGAACAATTTGATTAGAGGAGTTGACGCATGCGACATCTACCCATCCGTTATCAGGATTATCTAGGAAATCCTTTAAACAAGTTTGGAATTTATTTAAACTGCACTTAACAACTAACATCCCCCCGAGCGGTAAATTAGAAATCAATTGTGTCCTACTGTATAGCAGTTTGGAAACGTCTTCTACGGACAAAGCTCCAGCTGCAAAAGCTGCGGCGAACTCACCGACACTATGACCAATAACTAAGTCAGGACTGATTCCAAAACTTTCCCATAATTTTATCAAACTGTATTCTATGCAAAAAATCGACAGCTGACTGTAGAGGGATTGATGCAGAAGGGGATTCTCTGGTTCCGAAAATATAATGGGCAGCAATGACTGGCCAGCCAGCTTTTCAAAGATGCCACAAACATAATCCAGTGCATCTTTAAATACAGGGTTAGTGTCGTAAAGCTCTTTGCCCATTTGTCCATATTGTGAACCCTGACCAGGAAATAAAAATGCAATTTTCCTTTTCTCAGGGTTACCGTAATTACTGGCATAATATCCTTTCTGCAATTTTTCTACAATTCCTTTTGACGTGCTGTCGTAAACAGCAGTTCTGTGCATAAAATGGGCCCTGCCTGAATTGGCAGTGAAACAGAAGTCTCCAATTTCCAATTCAGCATTGCTGGATAGAAATGCTGAATATTCATTGACCATTTGGTCTAACGCCTCTTTAGATTTCGCACTGATAGTTAATAAATGAGCAGGTCGCACAACACCTAGATTTTTATTTTTTTGCACTTGGTTAGCTTCCTGTACTAAAATGTGGACATTTGTGCCACTTATTCCAAAAGAACTTACCCCAGCAACCCTTGGCTTGCCGGTTACACTTTTCCAAACCATTTGAGAATCTGGAATTACACACGGAATGGAATCCAAATCAATTCGTGGATTCAACTTATTCAGATTAATATGAGGGGGAATTATTCCGTGTTTCATCGATAAAATGACTTTAATAATTCCCGCCATGCCGGCTGCTGATTCAGTGTGACCGACATTTGTTTTTACCGAGCCAATGATCAAGGGATCTTTTCGACCTTTGCCATACACCTCTGCAATTGCAGATATTTCGATAGGATCCCCTTTAGCTGTCCCCGTTCCATGAGCCTCAATATAGTCAACATCCAAAGGATCCAGCTTACAATGTTCAAAGGCTCTTTCAATTGCTAAAACCTGACTCTGTTTACTGGGCGCTCCGAAACTGGAAGATGTTCCTTCTTGAGAAACACCTGTCCCTTTAATCAATGCCAATACCCTATCGCCATCTCTGATTGCAGCAGAGTATTTTTTGAGAATTAAAATCCCACAGCCTTCAGCCCTCCCAAACCCATCAGCCTTTTCGTCGAATGTCTTACAGCGACCATCTGCCGAAATAATATGTTCCAAGTCCGCTTTTTTAAATGGACTTACTAAAAGGTTAATGCCACCTGCTATTGCAAGCGACGATTCACCCAAATTAAGACTTTGGCATGCCCAATGAAGGCTCATCATTGAAGATGAGCATCCAGTGTCTGTGGCTGCGTTTACACCTGTTAATCCCAAAAAATAGGAAATCCTAGCGGATGATGCTGCATAGGAATTTCCCATGTAATCCCTTAAATCGTCTTTCCCTACTAATCCCCTGTACAGATTTTCGTAGTCCTTTCTCCATATTCCCATAAAAACTCCCGTCCTAGTTCCCTTTAATTCCAGAGGATTTATGCCTGCGTCTTCTAAGGCTGTCCAAGTCATTTCCAATAGCATCCGTTGCTGTGGATCAATAAATTCTGCTTCACGAGGACTTATTCCGAAGAACTTGGCATCGAATTCGTCCACTCCACACTTCAAAAAGCCCGCATGAATATTTTCGTGTTCGGGTTGTCTCGGCAGCCATCTATCGTCCGGAACTTTAGAAATCGCATCTCTCCCATTTGCGATTAAATCCCAATACTCGTCCATGTTTTCAGCATTAGGAAATTTGCAACTTATTCCAATAACAGCGATGTCCTCCATTGTTCCTACTGTAATGGCTGAGCTTACCACAAAAAATATAATAAATTGCTTTAAATAATTATCATCATAAACACTATCCTTTTTAAGTAGGTTGACGATTAATTAATCTTGGCATGAACTTATGTAAGTGTATTCGGTTCGTCGGTACTAGCATTCCGTGCTTTAAAAATTCTTGTGAAGCCGAGATTCATGTTTTTCAAAAACTTGTTAATTATCACAAATATACTTTAATTAAAACAATATGGCCAATATAACAGTTCCCATTGAAAATAAACGTGCTATGTTAATTGTGGTAATAAAGTAACAAAGAGTAGTAGTTATTGCCCGCAACTACAAAAATACATACCTTGACTTTGAGTTACAAGCTTGTAGTGAGGATGACAGTATTTGGTGTGTTTGACTCACTATTCTTCTTGAAATCCTTTAAAAATGAAACAGAAATTATCTTGGTTAGTAATTTCATTGCCGCCTTCCGGTAGTCAAATTACAATATAAAAATTATAATGGACAATCTCTTTTTATAATACACATTTGTCAGCCATATTGCCGAGGAATTCGGAAGTTACAAATAAAAATGGACACTTACGCAAATAGTAATTATTGCGGCTCAATTAACTCGTGCCTGGATTGTGGAGCGTGTGTCCCCTCTGTTCAGCCGCTATAATTTCCTGAGAATAGACTACAGTAAAATATATAATGCAAAAAACGGAAAGTATGAGGGTTTGAGACCAAAACGGTTAATGTTGATGCTCGTGCTTAAGTGGTTGAAATGCATCTGAGTTAGAAAATAAAAGAAGTGTTAGCTAGACAGAGAATCAAACCTCAGAATCACTCACCTGTAAAATCTGCAGTGCATGAAGTATTATTTCTCAAGGATGTTTTTAAATTATTCCTTCACTGTTTAAATAGGGCTCTCATCACAAAGGATGTATTTTAATTTAAGATACACGTGTTTTATATTTTAGTTAGTTACCATAATTTTACTGCATATGTAATTCCCAATCTCATAGTAAATTTCCGTTTTATAAATTTGCGAACTGAATAAGATAAATACCTATCAAAAATAAGTTTTAAGTCATTGAAAGTTTTTTTCCCGCCGTAGTTTATTGAAATGCTAAGGACTTTTCAGATCGTTAATTTTCAAATTGAATCCACATGTTCAATGCAATCGTTGTAAATCAGAAAATGTTTGTTCTAATATAATGAGATTAACTTTGGATTTCGTGTGAACATTCTCATTATTGTGAGCTATAAAAGCCGATAATCGCTTGTGTCTAGGTAAATCTCTATCAGGTATATGCCACATGGTCGGGCTAAAATTTCATTAATTTCACATAGGCATTTCACATTAATTGAAAAATATTTATCCAACTTTCCATGATTAACAAAATCATATAAGTTACCTGATTGCTACCCGCTGCAAGATACGCTGTGAGCGTTATGTAACAACAGATAGCTCTATCTAAAAGGAAAAGATTTTTCATTGATGCCTGGTGCAACTTTTGCAAACTCTGGACAAGAAGTAGAATAATTTTGAGTTGAAGCATTTTGTAATGGAATTTAGTACTCATTTGTTTTCCTGAGGGAAATGCAGGGTATAAAAATTTAAATTTTAAAAATACTTTTACAAAATGTTGGTTTCATATGATAAAGAGGTAAACATACAGATAATATGACATCCAAAGCTGTCCCATTTGCAAAGTGGATCCCTTCTCGTATCTCTACGATTCTGGAAGCCAAACCTGAAAGTGAAATAAATACATGAACCGCTAAACATTTAATGCTTTTCAGCATTTTTGGGGTTGAAAGGTGAACAAAATGAATAATACTGAATCCTATAAAATATATATTTTTATACTAGTATTATGGTTAGTTATTATGAATATTCATTATGGTAAGCAGTTCGATAGCACGAAGCATGTCAGCCACTATCAATTTGCGTCATTTGGATAAGATTAAATATGTAGTTATTTCGCAAAGTGTGTACAAAAAGTGTTAATTAGAGTAAATAATGGGGTTTTTAAAATTATATTGTACCTTTACCGCTTACAAGGTAGCAGACTTACCAATATATGGAGGCATATAATATTGGAATTACCAGATGCAAGTTGCTTGTTTATTAAGGAGTTTAATTTTAGAAAACGTGCGAAAATAAGAAAAACTTACTACTAGAGCCTCTAAGACTGCATGTATATCCATATCAGTACAACGTGAGCTAGGGACTCTTGAAGCAATCGCCACTACAGATTTCAAAGTGAATACATGAGAATTTAACTGTGTCGAAATACAGAAATTAATTCGCATATCATATTAATTATCACTAAAAAATTCTTGAATTTATGTAACTAGGGTTGTTAAATGAGCATTATGATGATTATAATAAAATTATATGGCGGTTGAAGTAGTACAAATTCCCATGTAGTACCCAATTCAAAAATGCATATCAACTTAATATTTTGCACCAAAATAGCATGTAAGTGTATTGATCAAAGTACATCATGCAAATTAAACTCATATTCTTAAGGAAAGTATAGCAGCGACTCTTTTAAGATGGAAATTATATATTAACATGTCGTAAAAAAGGGTACTAGTTTATATTATCAATATGTTTCCTGCTATTCAATTTTAGTAAGAATTGAGTGAGGCTTGGAGATCACATTAAAGTCCAGGACTTTTACCCAATTGAAATTAATAAAGTGTTATTTCATTCAACGTTCCTCTTCGGTTTAAAATGTTAGTAGAAGGTCCTGATTATGTGCCATACAAAGAATTTGTTGAATTGGCAGGCTTAACATTTATGGTGTGTACGTTGTTTCCCATAATCGTTATTTACCGCGTAATCATTGCTATCTGTGGAAAATTGATAAGACCGGATTTAGGATCAATGGTTTCTGGAGTAGATACAATTTTTGCTGGTGACCTAAGATTTTTAGACAAAAAATCCGAAAATACTGTAATTATCTCATTCAAACTGGATTCTAAACTTAGTTATGAGAAGGTTGTCTCCTATTTCAAAAAAGTTTTAGAAGAGGACAGATACCAAAGATTGACTCAATACATGGTACATTGGATGGGATTTATATTTTGGAAACATGAAGCCTCGTTTTCATTGAAAGATCACATTTTTAAAATTAATAGTCAAACCGGGGAAGTCCATGATGAGAAATGGTTAAATGAATTCACAAAACAATTAATGCCGAAACCATATACAAAAATGAGAAGTCCATGGGAGGTTTACGTAATGTCTCTACACGATCCAATTTCAGGGAAAGAAAATCAGTCTATTTTTATGATTAGAATTCATCATTCACTCGGGGATGGCCATTCTATTTTCAATCTATTTTCCAATGCATTTGATAATTATGTGCCAATGAAATATGAAAATCCAAATGATTGTATTTCATTAACAAATTTAGTTTTTAAAGTCTTCAACTTTTTTCCGGGCGGTCCTTACAACCTATTTAAAGTGTTTTGGAAATCTAGTGATTTGTGAAGAATAATCTTCTGCTAATATTATATTAAGGTGTACTTGTATGATAAATTGATGTTGTCAGCGAATTAGGTAGAGAGAGAGAGATAAAAGAGTATATTTATTTAACTCAAGAGAATAATATTTAGACAAACAAAGCAATTGAGTCAAGTAAATTATTATGCTTAGAATGCATTTTAGTAACTTTAGACAAACAAATATGACAATGTGCGTATTAGGAATAAGTAAGGTGGAAGATCAAGGCTGTCTCAATGAGTGCAACGGGCTTTTATACATGGATGTGGTCAGTCGTCCGCATCCAGCTATTGTCAAGCGTAACCCTTTTGGGATTTCACTTGACCTACGGGTCACCAATTCCGCCAGAGACACCTTGGTGGCAATGTTGCTGACGAAGGTATCTCTCACGCATGGTTAACTCTGGGGATACGGTACGGTGAGCACGACCCGGAATACGTTGCACTCAGATGTAGCCCATTCACATCTCACACCTCACCTACACTGCAATCCCATTGTATTGCATTTAGACAGTTCATATTTTATTGATAGGTAGAATTCATTTATTCTACATTACCCTCCTCCTTAGCCGTGACGACAGCGATTTTAATGCTTGGAGGTTACGGTGATAAGAAATAAGAAAATTTTATATATTTTTTTTTTGATTTTTGGATTGCACTTAACTGTTAACCTAATATTAATGTTATTACATTTCATTTATTATTGTGGCCATTGCCAAAACCAAAATTATAATGGGGCTATTGCCAAACTAATTTTAATTAATGTGGCTACTGCCTAACTAAATTAGGTAGGTAGGTAGGTTTATTTGTTCAATTAAGGCCGTAGCCCACAAACAACAATTTCACAATACATAAATCAATT
>JAAAYG020034324.1:0-14602 GCA_009936455.2 Tomocerus minor
GTATCGAATGTTACCCGAAAGTCTTCCAGGCGGTGTAGGTGGTGTAAGCGGTGGTGGTGTATTTTGTCTCGTCCCTTTATAGCCATTGTCATTTACCTTGTTAATTGCTGAATGAGCAGATAAATTCCACAGTGCACTAAGAGTTGCTTTTAGAGTAGATTCTTTGGTAGATTTAATTGCTGCAAGGGTAAGTTTAGCTACTGCATTTGACTCCCTAAGTGCTGCTTTCGAAGTACTGTCTGCACGCCAGGACAAGTTGCGGAGAACACTGGCTGTCACCTATTTACGTAAAATTCCATTTTTACATTGTTTTTATTTTGTCCATAATTGTACAATTGTGTATGCTACTCAGATACTCTTTAGATAACTTACTTGACAAACGTCTTCACTGTCACAATCCAACTGGGAGACTAAGGCCGCCATAAAGTCTCGCATTCCACATAACAGAGCTTTATTAGTTCCATCTCCGAAAGTTAAATTCGTCAATGTCATTCCTGAATATCTTCTAAGCAAAAGACACTCATCTTTCAGCTCAGAGCCATTTCCATGAATAAGATGATCCGACTGCAAAGTTAATGCATTCATGGTTGTGAGCATTATGATTAGCAATAGGGACGTGACAGTTCCAGCTAAACAAACTTTGGGTAAACTGCTTCAGCTCAAATCTGACAAAAACACGAACATGACTTACCAATATAAGATCCGCTAAAGCGTGAATAGCTCCAAGTAAGCACATAGGATTGCGATGCTCTTCGTTAAAAGAAAGTTTCATTAAGGCAGTAATGTTTTGTGCAGGGTGGACAATCTGTTGATTTTCAGGCATAGGGGCTTTAGCTTTGCTTTTGGGTTCCGTTCTTGCAGATTCTTCACTGGCTTCGACTGATTCCCCAGGGTTGACCTCTTCGTCATCCACTTTCACTGCTTTCATAGCACTTTTCACCGCTTCGCTGAAGCTGCGAATCCCTTCTAAAAGTTTCAAAACTCTTAATTCATTTCTCTTCATTTTGTCATCTGGATTGAATTGTACTATGTTCTTAAGAGCTCGAGCAGCTCTAAGTCGAATAATTTCTGGTGGCTGAATTATTCCTTCCACAGATGATGCAGAAGGCGGATGTAGAATTTCAATTAAAAGTGGTATGCACCCTGGAATACACAAATGTTTTAACATGTTAAAGCATGAAATGAATTTTTGGAGCGTTATCTCTAATTAAAACTAGATGTATCATTAGTAGCATTAATGGAATAACTCAAATAAAGGGCCACATTACCTGCTCTCCGCAGAGCCATACAACTTTCTGGAGAATTCGCCATATTCAGCAATAACATTCTGTGGTCAACAGCCATAGTCATTTCTTGATTCTGATTTGGAGAATCTACCCCACATGTAAGCATCGAGAGCATACTGCATACAGCTTCGTGATTTTTGTCTCGATCAAGATCTCGGTGTCTATCGTGCACTACAAAAATTGGAAAGTCAAAGCATCAAAATTAAAATTTCTAATGCAAATTACAATGTGAAATTCAAAGTACGATTACCATTTTCAGGTCCAGTGCGCCAGGAATTTGGCCCATTTCTGTCGCTTCCTCCCCCTTGAGAAGACATTTCTGCTCGTATATCGCTTACAATTCTTCAAACATTCTCCTGTGAAATAATACACGAAATATTATATACGAAATATATTATCCAAAATATTATAGCTTATTAGCTAATAGCAAGAATACGAATTTTAAAAAGTCTATAAGAGAACGATGGCAAGGGACACAATTTTAATAATTTTCTTTGAAATCTGACTGTAACTCATTAGTCACTAATTAGAAGATTCCGTAGGTATAATTGTCAAATATTTAGGTAGTCTCAGCCTGGTAACTAAAAGGATTGACGCAAGAGAAAGCAGCTTTCTCTAAAGTATAAGTTTTATGTTGAGTTACTGCACGGTAGAATGACTTTCACTCAGATGTATGTAACCATTCTAACCATTTCAGGTTTACATATGTATACGCTGTAGAACGCATCTCGTGCGTCAGACTTTCACTCACTACACAAACCTCTACATTCAATGTACCTCACTTTCTCCATGATATACTTTCTCCCGGGGAATTTTTCTTTGTACAACCTTCCTATTCAATTAATGTTAAAATCGATTTGTTATTAATAAGTTTCCAATATCTGATATTATTACCTGGCAATCGAGGTTACACGAAATAGATCATTGTCAATATTCCTTTAAGATGAGATATATTCTATAAAACAGCTTTTTTCTTTTTATCAGTTTCAAAAATTTATTTGAGACAATTTGATTTCTTAATACTGCAACATATTAAAGCAAAAAAACTATTGTACCATTAGATGAATTAAGAAGTAAGGGTTATATACTTGCTAACGGTCCTTATTAAGTTAGAACTCAATTAAACGGTCTTGTAGACTATTTTACTACGGGTGTACATAATATTATAACTTGAGTACACACCTAAATGAACGAAAATTGTAGTTAGTACATCCGAGTATAGTGTAACAAGTTGCGAATAGTGAAACTTCGATAAAATTGTCTGACAAGGACAAAATAAATAGCTTCGCATTCATTAGAACAATGAAGGTTACGTAATTTATTAAATTACGTAAGTGGAGAGTTTTGAAAAATTAATACAATACGAAAAGAATGTAAACAAAATTGTAAGACTAAACAATAGGTACACAGCGAAACTACTCACAAAGCTTCACTTGTAATAATACACCAAATTAACTTTAATGTACGTAAATAATTGCTATATGAGCGTTCGATATAAGAATACAGTTTTTTAGAGGAATTTATGCACAAAATATTTGATTGTGTGTGCATATAAAACACCAAAACCGAATTATTGAACTGAGACTAAAATATTTTGCTATGGTTTACTTACTTTCCTCTGCTACCAATTTGGTACTAAATGGATCCTTTATAATCCTTTAGTCTGTTGGATTAAATTGCAAATCTGCAATTTAGTATAATTAGTATTTAGACTATTAAACACTTGTAAATTGCAAAAAATAAAACTATTTGAAGAGGGACAATGGCGCCAACGCATTGCGACTGTTCAAGGAGCTCATACTCATTTCATTACGAATAACAAATATCGATTCTTGTCTCTCTGTATAATATGCGCATGCAATGCAGCAAAGTCTCGGTATCGGTTAAACCATTCTGTCCAACTGCTGTCCAAGCTCTAGCTAAGCTGTGCCGTTAAGACGTTAAGTATATCCACAATTCTAGAATGAAGAGTGTAGAGCTATGAAGTAGGCATGAACTACAACTTTGTAAGATAGTAGTATGAATGAATTGAGTTTGTAAGATGTGCTTACACATTACACAACTTACACTTACACAAGTACAGGTAGTAAATGCTACTTTATAGACCTACAAAAGAGTTATATGTGACCGTAACCGATTATGCACATGCACAATGCAATATGCAATTCAATGCAATGATGTTATATCATAATGATTTCTAAAGGGGAATAACAGTTGTATTTTATTGTGGTTATGCTATTTGCTCTTTCGGAATAACTTTTATACCCTTTTTTAAAGTACAGAATGAAGTTAGTCTTATGAGCGAATTATACAAATCTGTATTTTTCAGATGTTTATACACGATTGCAAAGAAAAGCTAACATGCAGTCCGAAACAGTTATGGTATGAACCAACCGGTCAGTGTCGGTTGCATAGGGAAAGGTAAAAGGTTACCATTTTGCTTATAATAATATAGCACAAAATAATACTGCGATGAATTCAGGATCGATGCATTAAGCATTATAGATACACATTTACACGTGTACTTAGATGCTTGAGGGAGACTATGATATGAGGCTTCACATACTTCAGAATATGCAGTGTAGTTTCACTACAATGTAACAACATTTTGTAACAAATGATGAGTTGCAGTGCAGAAATTCTTTTGAGATGCAAAGCTTGAAATTGTAGAGAAAATACGCTTAGAATGCCTTTTGAACTGATATATTAATGGGATTATTACATAAGGCGAATTTTACTCAACAGAGCTACTTACAAGTAGTAAGTATTTATAGAAATGCACATGAACAAAATATCTACTAAAGTAATTATATATGCGTGAAAGTGGTGATCTACTTTTTCTCACTCTAACGAACATCTGCAAAATTAGTACAAGTCTAATTACAGTATATACAATTTGCCATGAATGATCTATTCATTTATGCAGGTACAGTTCATGTGGTATGCATAATTTTGAGCATTCATAAGTAAAAGGGATATGGCATTTGGCTTTAGTAATCTCTAGGTTTGGGTTGGTAGTTACAACGAAGAAATTACCAAAATATAAATGAACTTAATACAGTAAAAAGAGACATTTCAGACATTAGTACCTACCTAAGTGAAAATTAAATAATTTAATCAAGCCCCATAAGGTTGTTTGCGAGTTTCATTTTTCAATGGCTTTCGTTGACGTTTATCTCAGAAGCTTATTAGTAACTTTTTAGCTTCTAATGAAATACCAAGTAATTTGGTTATTGCTGCTTCCACAAAATTCACAAGCATATTGGTTCATCATTATTATGCATTTCCTGAAAATTGGCTTCATAGAATAGAGCAAACAGTTCTGTAGCGTACCCAGCAATTGGTAGTAGCGTATAAATGAGAACTTTGTTCTAGTTCTTTTCCATGAACCCAATTCCCCAGTATTTTGTCACTGGTTACTGATTAGGTACTGCATTTATGCCATTACAATTAGAGACTCGTGTGCTGGGATGAATTGTTTGCTACAACGCATGTTTTTCACCTGATGGTAACATATATTGTACTAAGTAAAATAACTACTTGTGAATGAAATAGTAAAAAGTTCAAATGCAAAAAGTGATTGACTTTTTGAAATTATTTGCTAGAAATTGGGGCATAGAAACAACCATTGGACCCATTTTCTAAGCCACTTCAATGAACATCATGCCTCACACTATAGGTTATACAACTCCTACAGTTGCAATTGTTGCAAAATGCTTATAGACAACTTCTGCTGCTCCTGGGTATTTTTGTGGTATGATATATAGCATAGAACATTGTATTTATGTTGCAATTCTTAATAATATGCAATTTAGCCAGATTAACTACTCATAGATGTGCAATGATAATAATAATCAGCTAATTTCATGGGGATTTTCCAGAACCAGCATATTTAAATGAATTACCTCATTTTCATAAGTAGCAATGCTCTGTCCTCAGATTTCGTCCTAATGTTTTCCTTCCAAGTTCCTACTTAACGTAACTTATTATAATGCTTTTTTCAGGATTTTTGATATTATTTTTGACAGTAATATTTGCTGACGGAGCATCACTAATATCTTCGAAATACGGATTCAAAGATGAAGTGGCTAACTCTATACAGGAAATTGACAACAGTAACGAAAATATAAAGAATGAAAAAAGAGATATAGCAATATCCCAACTACTTAATGAAAAGGCAATTCTATACGAGGAAGAAAACACAACAACGTGTGGACAGGCTTACAAGGATTGCATAGGTAATTGAAATATCATTTTGAACTATTATTGCATTATGTGAATTAGAGAGTTTTTAAGGTTATTTAATAAGGATAACTACTTAATTAAAGGCAAAATTGACCAAGAGGAGCCTTACAACGAGGTTTGCTCCCAAACGCTACAATGTACAGCAGATTACTTTGAGTGTCGTATGAACGAATCTAATTCCACAATGAAAGCTCTGCCTACTCGCCAAACATTATTTGATAAATTTGAAACGACAGAAAAATCTATTATTAAACTAACTGACATTGAGTTATGATTTAATACTAACCGATGTAAGGCTAATTGGGAATTGGGACTTTTCGTAATAAAAATTATCACAAAAAATTGATTCATTGCATGTTTTACAAATCTCTGAATAGCCCACCTTATCATTAATGGCACGACACATCTCTAAACCACAAAAATAATATTTTAAATTATTAAAAAATTGCCCCCTATTCTGACATAAATACTACAAAACCGTATAACTGATGCCCAAGCCAAAAGTAGGTTATTGCGTCATATCAATAATAAAAATATTTTTGGCATATCTACAACATTATTGACAAATGGATACAACATTATTTTTTATTTATTACCATTGCTGCGTCATATTTTATGTAAGTCTACATAAAATACATAAGTTTACCTATATATATTATAATAATTAACAGAATAATCAATTAACATATTCATCACTTCTAGTCGACTAGCCTTTTAGAAGAAATGAAGTCAACTACCATGCTATTAATTAGTGTTATTCACTGATTGTTATTATATCATAATATCCTGATATTCTTTTAACATTCAGAATGATAACAAATCAGCCAATTCAAACCATTAGATAAGTACATACGTCTAATACGTATAATACTGAAAATTCTACGTTCTTAGAAAGCCGACTTCACTCAGTTTTGTCATCCCAAATGTCTCCATAGATGTTCCTCTTTTTAGGAGGAACTATTGTCGTTTGGTTTTCTTTAGGAACTAACTGAGGCTGACTGTATCTTCTTGGTGAACTGTAACAAAAATTATGAAATTGAGAACAATAATTATGTAACAACGATGGTGAACTATAATGACTGTGACTACTATAGTAAACAATCCAAGTAAACGTCTACTGGCAAAATATCTGAAACATACCCTGGAGGAGGTTCATTTAATGAAGCTAGTCCAGTCTGTTGCGATCGCGTTTCATAGTCATCTCTATTTTGTTTACGAAGTTCGCCGTATGTCGTTGAAAATTGTGGCGGCTTTTGCGGTAGGGCATCATAAGTAAGCATTTCCTCAGTAGTATCATAAGACTTTCCAAATTCCATACCTGATGACTCATTGTCAAAGGAGTTCATTGGTCGTAATTCTCCAACATCTGTAAACAAACTACCTTCTGTCTCAGATCGTCCACCTGAACTTGATTGGGGTGGAGCGGCTGATTGGAATCCAGGTTCCATAGAAAGACTGCACACAAAAATGATATTACAAATTACAAAATTTTTTCCATAGATTTTAGGAATAATTCGAGGAATATATTTAAAAGTGTCTTAAATTAAATGAGTTTTTCTTAAAAATTTCAATTTTTCCTTAAAAATGAACTAATTTTTCTTAAAGAATTCTTCATTTGGACAAAAAGGCAGACAACATTTAAAAAGTCGTTTAACACTCACAACTAGTTATACTTAGAAATTAAAAATAATAATACTTATTAACATTTTTATATAAATATAATATATAATATAAGGAAAGATATATTTTTCAAATCACATATTCCTCTAAAAGTCTACAAAAATGATCAAATGAAAAGAGTTTGGTGAATATTCGAAAGGCAGAGACGAAAAAAGACACAAGATTCACAATCTCGTTTCAATTTCTCGTTTTTTTGTTTTTCCTTTCATGACGTAATCACTTGAAAATACGGATTCCAATGAAAATTATTACAGAATAGCGAATGTAATTCACTAAAAATGTAACTTACGCCTCTTGAAAACCGATGCGACCTTTTTTCTGCCGCAATAGCTCCCCAATAGGACTATTTGGAAGAGCCATTAATTTCTCTATACACTTTGATTGGTACGAGACTTTTCCTAAAAAATAACCTACAATACTTGCGCCAAACATTTTCGGACCAGCTCCCCATCTTAGACTCGGCTTAAAATGACCTATTTAAAGTAAATAATCAATCATGTAAGAAGATATATAATACACGCTATACAAGGCTGGAATAGTAAGTTATATATATGTGCTGTGTAAATAATTGTCGTATATTAATAATACACACCTAAAAATAATAACATATCGAATTGTGTACCATTACTTGTAATATTATAGAGATAGAGAAGGGAAAGATCACGATAACAGACACACCAGTCAAATGGTGAAGGTTGCAACATAATGCACTATTTACATATACACAAGAATCAAAACAATGCTGGTAAGCTTATATTGTGTGGATTTGTCAGTCCTTTCGCCATTTTAATAGTGGCCCAGTTCCAACACATTAGAGAACTTAAAACATGTTCCATCGGTAGTGCAACAGTTAAAATACTACAGAAAATAATTTTAGTGTAATGAACCGTTAAACCGATAAAAATATCCTGATAAGCAAATTTGAATGTGTTGCAACCAATTCCACCAGTGTCTCTTGAAATTGGGGTCAACCCAAGTGACATATAAAATTTAAATATTTTTATTAATAATATGTAACATGAATTTGTTTTAGAGATTTGCAATTGTGATAGTGCAAACTCTGCGCTACGAAGCAAAAATGCATGTATTACTTATTAAATATGGGGGTTAACATTTTTGCCCCTGGGTAAATTAATGGTTAACTAAATCAAGGGTTGCTTAACTGAATTTTCCAGTCGCTTGTATTGTATCTACTGTCGTTTATACTTAATTTTATTAATCTAATAGCCAAGTTTTGATATGCCCATTTTACAAATAAACTATGTTGTATAGGTATACCAGAAAGACTATCTCTTCGGAGAAAGTTTTACATTGTGTTATAGCGCAATACGGGAAAACAGCTTTCACTAAGACTAAATGTAAGATTCATCGCGGTTTATATTGGACACTCAACATTAAATCTACAATACATACTCATTTCATTTATTAACAATAAAGTATTTACTGATATTACGTCGTAGGTCTATAATAAATATAATAAATTTACCTGCACGTACGGCAAAGTAAGTTGCGGTTCCAAGCACTGTTCCAAGTGGTAAACTTCTGAAGAAAAAGCTTTCTCGGTTGCATTCTTTCAGTGCCCTTATTTCATCTTGTGTGAATTTATAATTCTGCTCTTACAAAAAAATACAAAACAACAGGTGTAGTTCACTTGCATTCAATTTAAAAAATTATCTGTTGTATAAAGCAGCTATTTGCAAATAAGAAAATCATTCATTTTGCTAGCTGGTTAGATAGTTAGATCATGATGATGAGATCTGGAGAGATGATTATAAATTACATCTGCAATGAGCCGGCATTTAAATTAAATTACGCGCCTACGTGAGATTCTTCTCATCATCGAATCAGCAGTAACATTTTGTTTATTTACAAATAGACGGAGAAATAATAGTCAATGATAAAGTCAACGAACTTACAGGTGATAGTGGTGGCTGATCAGCAGTATTTGGTTGACCAAAGGTCCTGGAAGCTCCGTGGTCAACGTAGACAGGATCTACGGAAGATCCAAATGGTGTATTACCACTAGCCATAACTTTATCTGTAGTAATTCTTGTGATATCTTTGACTTTCGACTTTTGACGCCGGAGGAAGAAGTAATTTCGTCTGAGAAGAATCAAATTAATTTGCCAAGTGGGAAAAGAATCTCCCGCAAGAATTTAATTTTTCAACGAGGGAACATGTCGCGCCAAATGCAAAGGTATAAACCTGATGTCCATCGCATGCAAAATCGCTTTGTTTCTTCTATGTTAATTAATTGTAAACAGTGAGAGATTTGCAGTTTTCGAAAAATGAAACATAAAAATACTTTTCTAGACATTGCAAGGTCTTTGAAGCCTTATGCCTGCTTACTTAAAGATTATCTGTTTTCAGGTTTTTTCTGCAAAATTCGGGTGTCCGGAACCGGTGTTGCGGCATATACTCCATGGTATCATTTAAAAATGATACAATTTTCATGGATGAGTTTTGGCTTGTGAGGTCGAATTTTGATGATCCAAAAACTGGCGTTTAAAGCCATTTAAGCTCATCTTCATCCATTTATTTCCTTCGATTAATTATAAAGGGAAATAGAATGAAAAATGTTGAAGGTGGCGCGTTACAATGCTACTTTGATGGAACCAAGTTTAAACAAAACATCATCTACTTTCCCCCGAGTCCTTCCGAAGCCTGACCTGGCCGATTGTCATCCGAATACACGGTAATTACCTATATGCTAACCTTTGTATAACATATTCTTGAAAATGTATCCAAATTTTCTTTGTTTGGTGATAGAAAGTTAGAAATTTGCACAAAAATCACATCGTGTCTAAAGTATGTCGTATATCTAGCAGAGAGTGTGCTGTTTTCATCTATAGAGAGAATCGTGTAGTTTCTGTAGTCTGGCTTCTCTTCTCGTGCCGTGTCTGCATGTCTTTTTGCCTACTGTATAATTTAATGTGCATGCATTGTATTGTGTTACTTACGTGTTCTTCGAGTACTTCGAGTCTGTAAGGTTGGTTGGTTTCCTATAAAAGCTAAACTAATGATAAGATCAATTTTAGTCAATATTAATATTTGTACTTTTAATTTAATGAAAAGCTTGCTCCAGTTATATAATTTGTTTGCATGCAGAATTACTGCTGGTGTAAGATTTGCATAAATTATAAAAACAATTAATATGCACTTACTAAATGTAATACCTACTTATTTGTCTAAATCCAATCCAATACCGTTTATATAGAAGGTTGATTTGACGGGAGGGAGGAGGAAGGGAAAGTATTATTGTACAATATTTTCTTGTGTAAAGTATAAATAATATAATAGACATGGTGTAATAAGTAATCCATAATGAAATTTTTATCTACAGAACAGATCGTTTAGGATTGTCTCGTTTTTATACGTAAACATTATATAACTTCTCGGTTTGTATGTTCTAGTCTTGACATCGGAACCCAAATGCGGTCTCTACATGGATTATGCAAATGACAAATGAATATCTCAATGGTCACCTTGAAATGATTTTTATTAAACTAACTACTTGACATGTTAGTACATCCAGTTGACGACTGCCACTTCTGCCTTGTCCCTTAACTTTAGGATTTTGTTCTACATTACATAAGTACGTACCTGTGTCAAAGTCCATGTCTTTGACTTTTTGTGACAAATTAAATGCCCAGATTGTTGAATCTTATTTCTTCAATATCGATATCGATACTGTCGACATAATATTATGTATTAAATGTATGGATTTTGACTTTGATATACTAGCAGGTATGCATATACATGACAGTACAGCCGTGCGTAGTAACCTTGAATGTTGAAGTCTTCATGGTTGCAGAAAGGTCGATGAATCTTAAGAAATATATTTAGTACAGAAATTCCGAAGAAATAACCTACATTTTCATGTTGCAGTATTCAATATTCTGCTGCTGTATACCCCTATATCTTCTTCATGTAGGATGTAGGACTAATTAATTTTATACTTTTATTTAAAAATTAAAGCTCACTACTTCACTTAAAGGATATATACAGCTGAATATTAAAATGTTGTAGTTAGTTGAATGATGAGTCTAATAGTATATTAATTCGGGACAGTAATTGTTAGTAACTACTGTCATATATCTTGTCATTCATATATCCTGTCTCTTGTGTCAATTTTTTAATGTCTCGTTAATCCTTTTTTGGGCTCCCACAGTAGCCAATATGTTTAGTGTATCAAAATACATAGTTGATAAAATAAAATTAGATTATGCCTAATGGCCAGTAGACGTATTGATGGGAACGATATGTAATATATCGGTACAGGTGTAATAAACTGTTGAAAAACTCTGCAATGCTATAAGAATTTGGAAACGGGCAAATGTATAAGGTTATGATGAGAAATTGTATCCGTTGATCTCTGATCTAGCTATGCGTAATAGTTTCGTATCTTGAATAAATGAATTTAATGAACAATGTATAAAAGAGCAACAGAAAAATTAGTTTTGCCGGTAATGCAAACTATGTATAGTCTTGTTCCATTGATGAGTTCAGTTAATTGTTGTAATATTTACAATAACATTGGAAAGATCAATTGAAAATTGTAACATAAAGGAGAATAAAATAAGGACGAAGCAATGCTTACCTTTACTAGACTCAAGGGCAAGGGACAAGGGTATACGCTAAGTATACATCCACTAAGAACTCCACAAACACAAATTATTAGCAACAACTCACTTCTCTCTAAAATGCTTAGCGCGTAGCACTGTAATCATTTTCATAAATATACTTTATTCCTCATAGTCCTCATTAAAAAGTTGTCAATTAAATTGATTTTATAGATCGTGATTCGGAATAACATTAACTAATTTAAGGTTACGTGATTTGATTATATTCAAATTATAGTTTATTTCAGTTTTGAAAGGAAAAGCATTTTATGAAGTCGTTCAGGGTGCATTTTGCGAAGCTAGAAAAATATTCGTAAAATATCTTTTTTTCTTGATTTCTTTTTTTCTACTTTGGGATAAGTGCATATCCTGAGAGAACACACTACTGTGAAACAGTGGCATAATAATTAGAGTACGCATGGTATCCTTTCTATCCAAAAAATATCTACAGAAAATTCCTAAAGTCGACTCCTCATCCTGGTTTTTATTTGGAATTAAATGGGAATTACGTATAAAATTGCGTTCTATGTAGTTGGGTAATTCGGTAGGAGCATTCAAGAGTTATAAACGGTTTTCCTTACTTATAGCTAGGATTATATCTTGTCTTAAAAGTCTTGATTTGACCAAAATACAAACATTACTTTATTTGAATGGAGTTCCACGAGTATTTTGTTTAAAGGCAATGGGATTTAATTGAAGTCCACAAACAAGCGTTTTGAATTGTTATATGCACAAGTGTTATATCGTATAGGAGTACATCATTAAAATCATTACTTTCATTACATTGAAATCGAATTCACCGCACAAGTCAATTGTTTTATGAAATTGAAAGTAGACAAAGACTGTTTAGTTTCTATTTAAAAGATATTAGTTAGATCTGGTTGTAGATCTGATCATTCGTTCTGTTAGATGTTAGAAATTCAGTTAGATACTACGAAAATTAAGATGTGCATTAAACTGTAATGTAAATAGAGTAGGTATAGCCGATATGAATCAAGGTGTGAATATATAGCTTTTGTACAAAATACTTTTTGGTTTATCAAAATCTTGATATTTAGTTCCTTTTATTGAAGCCGGAAACGGAGGTTTGTAGATCGTCGTCTCAGATTGCGTCTGGTTCCATCCAATAGGTATCTGCGGAGCATTTACCGTTTCTTTTGAATGATGGGATGTAGTAATACGTAAATCGGAGAGTATATGTTACCCGTGTGATCTAAATATGCATTGTTGTACATTACAATAGAAAGATTTTTAGCTTTGAAATAGACTAAAATTAATTGAGCTTTCCGTGAGTTTCATTCAAAAGGGATTATTTGGCAGGTTTTTATCGCAATAAGGGTGCAGTGCGTTTTGCTTAAAATCTTATCAAGCGCTTTTCACCTAAATGAATGAATAGAAGCGTGCTGTTCTTGTAATTGCAGTGAAAGATATTATGTTTATCGTTTAGTAGTTTCAGGCGTGTAGAATTTTGTCTAAAGGGTATACTTAGTGAAGTTTTGCCACAGTCACAATCGCAAATTCGCAATATGGTATGTGTGTTTTACTAGTGGGGGTTTTATTTCGTGGCAACGAGACGTGTACATTTCGGGGTAGCGTTTAGTTAATCAGGTATACAAGAGAACCTATTCCAACTGACAAACTGGTACAGTAGCCGAATAAATGAAGGCACAATTATTGTAAACTGGAAACAATCCGATTACTATGCTAAATGCGTTCTAAAGATGCTACAATACACATTTTTCTTGAAGTTGAATATTTACAGGAACTTCTTTACTGTCATGTGTAAAACGAAACCGTACAGTTAATTAGCAACTTTGTATTTATAGATAAATGTGTGACTATAGCCTTACTAAGTAATGTAATTAAAATGTTGTCCCACCATCCTTGTATTTAGAGTACCAGTAATGATGATAATTTTTTTTTGATTATTCATTATGCAACATTAACATGAGTAATTTGATTATATCAATCCAGTGAAGCATCTGTCTTTCAGTACTTCAGTTCCCCTCTTAACGTTATTTTCAAAACGCTTGCGTTGCAGCTAAGTAACTGTACTTATAGGGGGAATATCTATCTCTTTGAGTGTATTTATTCAAAATTAAGGTCAGTTTATGAAAAAACTATGCCGAGGGAGTATGATACAAACATGATTGCTACTGGATATAGAGAAACTTTAGAAATTCGAGAGGTTTAGGCTAGGGATTTTCCCCAGGAGGGGGAATCCCGAATACGGCAGGATCCAAAAATTAAGCTCAGCCTAAAGTACATTATTCATTTTGGAATTACAAATAAATTTTCTTGCAATTTAAATAGTTTATTGATGTTCTTGTGAATATTCCCTCAAGGCTGTTATAGATCGTGTGAGAGGTGTTAAGCGTTAATAAGTAGAGGAGGATTTCCTTGATCATGAGATAAAAGAGCGAGATACATAGTTTTGGTATTATATTACATTGCTTGAAACGTTGAGCGTATTTTTTCTTAGCCCCATGTTCACAACGAATTAATTTCTCATAAATGAATGATTTAAAGGGATTCCATCGCAGCTACAGGTAAATTTTTGGAATTTCTGTAGTTTTTCAAAGCGAAGTGGTAACCTGCAAGAACGTAATTATCATCTTTTTTTTGTGAGGTTGACTGGATGGATAAAAAAGGTGGAAGGGTCTATTATTATTCTGTTTGGAATAGTTTTCAGTTAAGGTTGTGTCCTTATATCGACTACTACTGCATTTGTCTGTATACATATTGTGTGTGTGTATCTATCAATCTATG
>JAAAYG020034346.1:0-14601 GCA_009936455.2 Tomocerus minor
TAGACAAGAATTATAATTATGTGAGCGCTACACTCCGTGTGCCATAAAATGAGACCATAACGGGCGACGCGGAGTGGGCGTGAAACATAATCAATTTTTACTAATTCCATACCAGTAAAAGTTTAAGACTTAAATTGTAAATTATGTATTTATGGCATATCATTTATTTGGATGACTAACCAAAGAATTTCGTTAAGCTTTATAAAAGATTAGCATCTTAAAACTGATTTTATATTTTAAATTTTATAATGTCGATGATATTGTCAATTTGAGTGAAAAAAATACAATTATCAATTAATTTAATGCATATAAATGTAGACTTATTTGCCATACACAAACGTATAAAGGCCGTCCTACTAATAAGAAGGCTATGAATACAAGTACAAAATATAGCGACTTAATATTATTTAATCTAAATACTGTAGGATAGGGTGTATCTGAAAAAGACGAGACCCTGTACCTCTCATTGTCAGACTAAGCTAGTGCTACTGATGACCATACTAATTTAAAGGAATCATGAAAATCAAAGAAGGGTCAAATCTGGTTGCACTACATGCCAACTGGACCTTGGAGTAGGACTGTAGGACTCGTTTAAAGGACGGAAAAGATTCTGGAAAATACTTTATCTTTGTCTGCTTCTTTAAAGACTAAAATGATCCCTGATTTGGAACTTCTATCTTTTCAACCACGAGGCAGGGTCAATTCACCTCACTTAAGAATTAGACACTCCTCCAAATTATTAGACAAAAAATAAATAATTTTCTTCTCGCTGTCCTTCTCTTATGCCTGAAGGCCCATATCAATTAATTTTTAAGATACATGATCTGGAAACAGGAAAACGCAAGTACTAATGTTCTCGCTGCAACAGTTGCCGAAGAGCAAAAATCTAAACAGATAAATATGGATTGGGAGAATCTCTTGGAAGTGAAAGAATATTGTACATTTAAGTGAAATATCACGAGAACTCATACAAAAGTTTTTATGAATTATGAAGAACCCATACGAATTAACGTAGTCATTAAGACGGAAAACAATAGTGCCCAAATTCACCAAAATGCAGAAAGATACACCAACGCAGAAGAGGAAACTTGCGCTGACATTGTCGTCATCACAACATGAAGATTTGTCTCAGGGTAATCTGGAAGACTAAACTTCCTCCTCTGCGTCTGTGGTATCCTCAATTTTCTCCTCTGCATCTGATTCGGCTTAAGACACTTCTGGAAATTGGAAAAAACAAAAACTAGACGTAGTGCTCGTACTTTTAACGAAGGAGAGCAAAAATCGCAGCAGATAAAGGTGGATAGGGAAAATCCACTGGAATTCAAAGATTATTCTACATTTAAGTGGAATATCATCCGAAAAGAGCCAGTTATAAGCGATGGGCGCATATAATTGGAACTGACCTACTACTACCTGGAAAAGACTATACGAAACTCGAGAATAATATGGCCCGTTTGCAAGCTACCCTGTTGCAACAGGGGCGGGGTAGCAGAAACTACTATACTCTATCACAGTGATGACAGGGGAAAAAGAAATGTTGTAGAAGAATCGGCTACTGGCGCTAGCAACGATTGCTCGATTGTTACGAAAACAATTACGTGGGTACCTACTAAAAATGTGATTTTTTGATTTTAATATTTTAGTTTCATTTATATCACTAGCCGACATATTAGAAAAAAGTTTTTGCATGTGATACTATGAATAGTAATTTCCATTGTATACACAGCAATAATTTATCCAGAAATTAATGACATTAGAGTAATGTAAGTTAGGATCAGATCTTTTTTTCCTACGACGGTAACCTAATAGAACCGGAAACTAATATACTGTATTACAATGACGGGAGGCGAAATCTTCCATGTTTGACCGGCTTATACGGCAAAATATAATTAAAAAACGAAACAGTTGATTCTGTGATGATATGATAATATAAAAATCCTACCATAATATTTGCTTTTAAACTCTAAATTGTATTAATCATTTATAAAAATATTTTCTTTAATTATTATTAGTTTTAGCATGACCGTGAATGGAAGATAACAATGTTGTGCTTGTACGACCGTTATTCATTTGTCAATAAATCAAATCAAATCAAATCAATCAATCAATCAATCATTCTATACATTTTCAGTACCTACTCATTACGAATTTTACCAAGAAGCCTTATGCTACCCAAAGTTTTATTTTTTAGTTTTACCTGTATTTCAGTTTTGCCAAAATCATTTCAGAATATTACTATCCTGCATATTAAAAAAAACGTTTATGTCTACAAGCGATACTATGAATACGATATTACGAACACTGTCTATTGATGTATACGCAACAATTTATAGAATATAACATAATAGAATTAAACTCTTACCAAAAATAGTATATGGTTGTCAAGAAAAAGATAATAAGGTATATTTATTTCCATTTTTTAAATACTATAGGATATATAATATACCCACCTTGGATTACTATTTAATTGCACATTATAATAGTTATAATACGCAAATGAGTACCCAGGTGTATATAGTACTATAAGTTGCCCGTCATTTATGGCTTGCGCCCAGAGCCTTCACTCTGTAGTGAAGGCGAACCTCAAATAATAAACAAAAAAAACTGTAAGTTAATCTCTGGCATAGTCAAAATTATTGTTATGAAGACAATAAAAATGTACCATACTATTACAGATGTCATAATAGGATAATAACTTATGTGGAGACCTACTAATTTAACTCAATAGCTTCATCCAGTTATTACTACCATGTCAAAATACTGAAATATTAGCTAAATACAGACTATGTGTAAGGCTTAATAGGTAGGTACCAATAGTATTAAAGTTCAGGTAAAATGTTTTTAAAATAGCTAAAGTTAGGTATTGTATACAAAAAGTTATTTAAAAATCTTCTAAAAATCTTAAAATGGTTACTACAGCATTAGGAGTGAAACGAGGTGGAGGGTGAGGTTCAAGATGGCATAGTGTGTTTCTGTGCTCTTTATTTTTTGCAGTTTTTGCATTATTGGGGCAGCATTGACCTCCAAAAACTATGGAAAATGTACAGTTTTTTCCAGTTTGCAACATTATCCCAGCTTTGAAGAAAGATTTATGCTCAATAATATTGATTACACAAGCTTTTTTTAAGGCTAGGATAATCTTCGAGGTTAAAACAAAAAAAGCGAAGTATAATTTACTGTTTTCTTCTTATTGATTAGTTAGAGTGACTATGTATTTGAAATAATTTTTATCGTGATCTTGTACCATAGTAATAATTGATTACCAGTCACTGAAATAAATATTTTCAATCAATCAATTAGGCATTATGTGGTGGACTTCTCATCGTCTTTTGTTGCGACATCCCCTAGGAGATGTTCTTCGCATCTCTCGTCTTCCGGGTTGGGTTTGTCTTTGAAGCCAAAAGTTTTTGCAAGTTTGCGAGTAAACTTCTCACCGGCGCTCTCTTGACCCCATTTCTTGACTTGCAGGTCATCCATAGTGTCATCAGCATCTTCTTCCTCTTCTTCTTCAGCTAACGGTGCAGCAACAGCAGCGGCGGCAAAGGTGGAAGTGGATGGAGCCCTACTCCCCGTCTCATCTTCCTTCGTCTCTGGCAAAGAAGAAGGCGCTGCGGTCGAGGCAGAGGAGTCACTACTTGTCTGAGACTCTGGAGTCATGCAGCTGGGAGGTAGTGGTCCGGGACTTTTCGGGGCAGAGGAAGGAAGGGGCTTGAGGAAGAACGTCCCTTGGTTTTCAGGGGCATTCTCAATTATTACAGGGCTGCTCACGTTACTCGGCACATTTTCTTCCATAATGATTTCGGTTTCCTTGGGAGCTTTTGCAAATATTTCCTGCACTGTGGGAGCTTTCTTCTCAGACCTCATCGACATTATTGTCAGCATATTTTCGTCAACTTCCTGAATAACATCGTCCAAAACATTTCTGTGTACATTTGCTACACTTCCTGTCCAATTTGGAGGTCCTACTGCAGATAAAGTAATATTAGAACAATTACATGAGGAAATTAAATTTTCCTAGATATTTCCTGTGAGATTTCAACTTCAAGATTAACTAAAGTAGGTAGCAAATTGAGGCTTCCTCCTTTATTATATATTTTGTTCATGGAATTGAAACAAGGATAATTGGGGAAATAAGGAGATCATTAGGGGCGATGGTGTTTACGGTAGATGGACTTGGAAAATGTAGTAGTAGCTCCAATTGGCCACTAATGTTAGCTACTGTTGTATTATGTATTCAGCAGGGTTTGTGCAGATTGGAAGAAGCGTATAGGAGCCGAAGGTATTTACTGTGGTATTACAAATTGTTAGAAAAATGGAGGCTGAAGGAAAATGATGTAGGGAATTGCTTGAAACATCTTTCTGTAGGTTGAATAAAGAAATGTAGGTACTCATTATTCAAGTCATCCACGCAAAGGAAACAGAAAATCGGAGACAGGATGCATTGGAGGGAAAGAGAGAGATTTCCTGAGCATCTCCTTCTCGTCTCCTCTCCCGGCTAACTTCATTTACTTTGTAGGCATTAACATGCAGAATCAATTATTTCCATGCCAAATGCACTTCAAATTACAGAACATTGGGAAGAAGAGAACATATTGTGTATACCTGGTGTGGAATAGTAATGTCTTTAGTGATAAATAGCAAGTTGCAGCATGCGTGTCTCTATCTACAAGATAATAACAACAAAATAATCTAAAGTCTCGTCATGCTACGTGAAAGAGATTCGTGCTCATTCTCAGTAGTCAGCCAGTCAGTGCTACTCCACTTTTAAGTGCTCTCCTCTCAACTTCGTGATCAAAGCAGATGAATGTTGATTAGGTTGGAAGTTTCTGTATTGGAAGGCGTCTTGCTGTGACTATCAAACGACGCATAATTAGTACTACATCTTAGTTTATTACTGAATAACACTTAATAGTCAAAAGACGATCTGCAAACACTCATCTGACGAAAACTCATCCTTCTATTAAATTTTATTTGCGGCTTTCTTCAGACTTTACAAATAGCTCAACCTACCGCTCCTATATTTAATTCACAAGGCCATTGAAATCTCTTTCATTCCATGGATTACCTAGTCTCATTTACAAATAATCCATGCTTACAATTTCCTTTCACTTCGCTCTTTCCTCATTTAGAAATGCTTTGACTTTCATTGCTACCTTTTCCATAGCCACATCAGTAAATAATAAAATAGCTGCAGTTGAATCTCTAATAAGATTTACTTTTTCTTATCTTTATACAAGATGTGGTGAAAGCAAAGTGAAAGCAAATAACCCATAGGTAATGGGAACTACTATAATAATGTTATAGGGACTTAATCGATGCTAAATATTCCTCCAGATACAAACGCTTAGCAAATGCCTTCATTAAAATTTTGTCTTGCCTAAGGCCGCTAATTATAAAGAACGTTGATAATAAATCTTTATTCCTTATAAACATATGAATTTATGTATATTTCCATAGAACTTCACATAAATAATTTCGGAACTTACTTTATAGAAGTTTCTCGCTTTTAAAGAATTATTTGCGGGATTGAATTTTAATGAATCATATTTTTGCATGTTTATATTTAAAGCTACTCCATAACTCAATTATTTAAAACGGAAAATTTTAACGTAACTCTGTGGAACAAACAGTGATAATTGGTTCACAGGGTAAATCACTCTACAAGTCGAGTCTCTATAATTATCTAGTTATAAATATAACTTAGATCACGGTTATGAGAAACAATTATTATTTTCTAAGTATTCAAAAGATAATTGTCTCTTTTTAACATTGTTAAGCTTTCGTATGATCTTGTTTATGCACCTATCATGCAATTTATTGTAAAGGTAGAAATAGTCCTACCGTATAATTGTCATTAATTCCATAGACCGTAAACGTTTTTGTACTCGTAGACAGTTTACTTCTCATAAAGCATTCAACCATTCTATTTAGATTTCTAAATTTAGCTAACAATTACCAACACGACTGCTGAAGTACAGATATTTCCGCATCAAACTCCCTCAATCAATTTTCTGTCTTTTATGAGATATAATTAAACGTCTTAGGTTTTGGGATTCTGATACTGGAAACTTGTCTAAGTATCAAGGAAATAGAGAAATAATAGAGTCGAATCAATTCTATGGTCCATAGAGGAAATACACCAGTCAAATCTATGACAAGAAGGCGAATGTGATACAGCGGGACTTTAGATTGAAGAGTAACTGCGGTTAACAAAATCCTTGTTCAGTGAAGCCTCCTCTTAAGTATCATTATTTATCATTTTATTATTTACGTGAATTCACGACCGATTCTCATCCATTAATGTGGGACCACCTTTAACCATGCAACCCGTTCGTTATATTAATAGGGCTCGATCTGGATGGAATGCGTGTCTGAGTAGCACCATTGCATTTATGAATGTTCGAATGAACACCAACAGCAGTTACACCAATCACCAATTACAGCGCTTTGGCAGTGTAATAAATGCTTTGAATAGATGCTTTGCCGGTATAATTAGAAAGGATGATATAAAAGATTGACACATTCCGTTGTAGAAACTCATAATAAAATCATTTGTCAAACAAGAAACGTCAACACATTGCATTTACAACTCCAAGCATAGTACAGTTAGCGACTGACATATTAAACCAACAGTTTTGGTAAATGACGAATTTGCATTTCCTTAATAGGAAATTAAAAGCCCTAATTCACGTCTGGAAAGGACATTATCCTGATGCCAAATAGACGTGGATAAGAAAAAAATATTTTTAGCAACACATAAAAACTTTGTTCGATTTCTATTTCTAGCAAACATTTCTATGGGATGGTAATATGAATTTTGCTTATAAGGGAGGATATATATTACAGAACTTATCAGAAACCTACAGGGTACGAATACGAGTTGGTAATTCTGAAGAATTCGGGGAACATCTTTTTTGTAAAAAATCTTCTATATGATTGTTGTAGAAAGTGCTGTGAGCAATGTCAAAGGATGTTTACAATGCTAGGGCTCACATCTATGAAACTGCTCGTGCATGGAATCGTAAAAAGCTGTTGCCTATCTAGATTCATATACCTACTCGTTCATAATATTATGCTCGAAAAATGTACTCAAGGTGAGATTCGCAGATATACTCCGATAGTATGGATCGACACCGACGTCATTCACTGGAGTCAATTGCCCTATGCCATGTCTGTATTTACAGTAGTCCATCATTTCAACAACAAACCAATGAAGCTCCAGTTTTTATAAAGAATTGGAATAAAACAACTTTTAGAAGACAACAAATCCCAGTTTGTTGATGTTATTATTTTCAAAGTCAACATTATTTGTACCAAGGTTGTATTTTCCAGTTTTGGCCTGTCGAGGTTTTGAAGAGGAGGGAAAAGGAAGCGATTAGAGTTGATGTCGAGAGGAAGCTATGGGAATGATATGAAAATAATGAAAGAAGGCACAGAATCTCACCGTCAACCACAGCTGGCGAATTAGGGTTGTCTCTCTCTCTTGAAAACATTCTCTTGAAAACTGATGTGATTGATGCAGCCCGACTTAATTTTCCACTAATGCTTTCTGCCAGTGTGCTCTGACTTGCTGTCGACCGCACACTGTGGGTTCTCTCACGTCTCATAAAGCTTCCTCTCTTCGCATATCCAATTGAAGTGCGTCTTCCTATATCCTAAATTCATAAAATAATAGCTTAAAATGAGCTTCTTAGAATTCCTCATTTACTCATGCAAGCATTAGTATGTTCTATTACTGCAAACTCCAGTCTTTCTAAGCTCAACTCTATAATTCATGAACTTATTTTATCCACAGTCAACAAAGATTAGAACTCTGGTCACAATCATAATCAACTCTCAATGGTTAAAAGACTTCAGGATTGTGATCAATATACCAGTATGTACCACCATACCACACACTACTCATTATAATATGACTGTACTACATGCTAGCATTAATTCATATTTCAAAAAAAGAAATAGTTTCTATTGAAAAACTAAATGAGAGACAATTCTTTGTTTTTAAAATTTCAGTATAATTCATATGCAAATAAAATGTGCAACAAGTAAAAAATTGTATTTGCAATTTAAAAATATCAAAAAGCCTAACAGAAAAAAATCCATTTTATGGAGAAAGTTTTTCTCTAAAAGACATTAAGAAAATCAGTTTTCACTCTCCATTCATTGGGACGAGGAAAAAGAAAAACTGTTGGAGAAAGTGAAAATGAATTTCAAAGTTGCATGCATTAGATTCTACCTGTGCCAGTATAATTTACTAGGCAATCCAGCACTTTCTATTGAAGTTTGCCAAAAAACTCTCTCGAGAGACTTCCTTTCGGAAACAAAACCTGCTTCCGTAGACCTCGACTTGGCTAACATCTTGACAGTAATGTCGAAAACTAAGTCATCTTAGAAAGAAAAGAGATCAAGTTCTGAAAGGAATTTGGAATCTGTAAACATTTCTGTTTGCCTTTCATAACTACCTATGTAAACGAAGGTGGAAGTTTGCCACTAATATTATGAGAGACTCTCCATATGGTCGCCTACCCATTTCCCTACATAAATATCACTTTCATTATTTTCCAGCCGGCTATAAATCAGCGATAAACTATGAAATTTTTTAATGTTAGTGACTGGAAATGCAGATTGTTAGTAATACAACTTTTATTGAGAAAATGCAAATGAAAGTGAAAAACTTACCCCATCCAATTCTGACATCTGATTTATGGATTTAACAGATGGCGGAGAGACGAGCTCGGCACCTTCCTTCGATATGTGAACTTTTGCCGTGGAATTCATCGGCGGCTCCTCGCGATATTGCTCAGCCGCAACGGTGTAAGGCAATTCTGCAGGGAATACCTCATCCCAGTATTGGTCCTTGTGTACAAATATATTTCCAATTAACTCATTATTAAATTACCTTTGCTCCCACCTTTTTCAAACCTCATTTTCCTAACAAGGAATTCTCGACCAATAAATGGAAAAGTTGATTTTTAAACATTCTCGGATTCTAAGCTCTGTATTTCTAAGTAGCAATTAAAAAAACATTACTAAACGTGAACTTACCTTAAGTAGCTCTGGATGCTCATGATGCATTTCGTCAACGATTAAATACGACACCTGCAAATTCAAACAATTTTGTATGATAATTAAGAAAGGTAGATAATATATTAACAATTTAGGATTTTAAGGGTTTGCCACATTTTTATTGACAACTTATGACTCTGGGTGAAGGAAGCTATTTATATAACACAGTAGTATCCAATTTATAAACTATTAATTTTAATAATGTAGTTAACATAATTACAGTAAGGCAATCAGCGCATGAAAATATGTTGCCCCCTCAACAATTTATAATTTTAAAAACAGCTTATTATTTCATCTCTAAAATTAAATGTGCTATGGGTGAACATTTTCAAATTAGCTACTCTTTTAAAAATTAATTGTGTGAACATTGATACTGTCAATTTCCTACAGGTTTGAAAAAGAAGTTTGAAAGGGGTGCCTAAAAACTGAGTTTTTCTCCTCTGTAAAGCACCGAATAGCTAGTTTAGCCATTACTTCACCTAGCGAAGAGATACACACACTTTCATGCCGTCATGCGTTATTAATTTGTTACTAAACAATAGTTTTTGAGCGCCTACCAAGAGAGTTTCGTAACTATTGGAAACTACAAAGGAAAGTTTGGAAGACATTTAGGGGCATAAAATCGTGAAATCAGCAAACTAGTAAAGGCGCATAGAAATGTACACTTTTAAATAAATAAATCAATTTCAAAGTTCAAGTGATTGGAAGGTACAGTTGAAATGAATTTTGGAAAGTACATGCACAGTTCTCAAATCTTGTCTCCCTGAAATATTAACCTCGAATTCATGCAGTTAAAAACAATGAGTACCTACACATGTACTGAGTCATACATACACATGTTTTGCGTTGAAAATTGTATGGACATTTTAAAAATGAATGAGGTAACATCAGTTCCATCATTCCTTGCTAAACTTTTTAATGTACCTATACTCCAAGACCGTAAAAATAGTTAATGTTGACACAGTGTGTGTAAGCATGTTTCATTTTCTATTAAAGAGTCTCTTGCCTTTTTAACGTTTGCTTTTACCGTATTTCCAAATAAAATCTCAATTTAGGAGTGAACTACATTGTCACTATATACTTCAAGATTGTTTAATCCTTTAGTAAACGTTATGAGGTGCGTTACTCGTGCCTTTTACGTGTCTGTAGCTCATGAAAAGAGTAAATCATGTTCCGGTAAATGTAATTCAGAAATAAAAGCCACAACATAACGTATATATCTAATTGTAGCAATTAGATATATGCGTTTTTTTATACTGGGACGAGGATTATACTGGACAATTATTTTTTCCCTGCGTTATTTTGCCAAAATCTAATTGTAGCAACAATTGACGCAACTGTAATTGCCTGGAAGTGGAGCATTACGTAGGAGTCGTTTTTCCGCGCTCCGTTTGTTTGGTTTAACTTTCTTTAAAGACTACCGTTCCGGGGGTATCGGTAAAGACTCAATTATTTAAAGCTCAAAGATATTCCCCACCTGAACTGACAGCAAGGGTTAGAATATGATATAGAAAAAGGACCATCTTGAAATTGCCCATACACGCATTTCTCGGGAATATTAGAGAAAATACGGTTATATTCGAACAAGTTCATGAATGAATTAGTAGGAGGTTTCGCAGGGAGCGTAAAATAAAAAGAAACTGTGCATTATATCGCAAGTAGTAAACATCACTAAACCAAAATTCCCTGAGCGCCCCACTAATTTATTCATTCTCTTTTGTGAGCTAACTTCCTAGCTAATCTTATTAGGTAGGTCGATGTTCCTCCAAAAAACTTACACTTATATAACAACTACCCCGCATAAATTAGATGGAGCAGTAGTAAACAGGTTTGTGTCCTGTCTCTGGTAGATTTTCCGTCTGCCTCCTGCAATTATTTCTTGAGATCGCCTCCAACAGGCCAACTCACAACAACAACAACCAGATACTAGCATCCTAAATAGTTTCTTCTGGACAAAGAACTACAGAACTTTAATTCTCTACAACAATGTTGACCTATGATTAAGGTTTCTAGAACTACCTACTTAATTAAAGTTTTTTCCGAATAAATTATTTGTAAGAACATATTTCCCCTATAAGCTCTTAAGAAAGTCAATGAATAAAAATGTAAAAAGATTCTCGTGAATCCCTGAAAATAAAATTACCAAATTTTAGCATTGCGTGTGTTAAATATTTACCTGTAAATTTCGATCCACCATCCAATTGACTTCAAAATCATCGTCGTCCATTCCAAAAGGGTTGATGATGCACTCTGCGACTTTTAACCATCCCATGTAGAAAAAGAACTGAAAATATTTCACAATAATGCTAATAAAGTTTTCCATTCCTTTAATACTATAGATATAAGATTTTTCCGTCAGGGTTGAGATAAAAGAGGAACAAATAAAATGTTGTAATACAAAAAGTATGTCATAAAATATTTATTTTAAAGATGTTTATTCTGAGATTGCGAGTAGACTGACTATGTATACATCACTGTATGTGCACGAAAGTTATTTCTCTTTGAATGAAATAAGGCAGCTCGGATTAGAAGTTAAAAAGTTGAAAAACTGTTTTCCATCTTCTGTCGAGGACTGAGCTATATTTAGCAAATTTCCTGCTAATTAATTGGCGAGGGAAGAAAGTAAATTCCTGATTGTTGTGATATTAAATAGCAACACTGGTTAATTTAGGCTGCGAACTAGTATATAGATAATTAAGAGAGAATTTTTAATATATGTGCATAGAACAAAGTCAAGTAATAGTGAGACACGCATTTTGTTTCCCAGCGTACTCTTTGGCTAATTCCTGACAGGGCTTAACGTTACCCTTACATATTATGTATATTTATGCAATGCCTATGAAAGAAAGTTTCACACTTGCTTAGTTACAAAGAGGGAAAGGGATGCATAAGGAAGTGGCACATCATTTCAAATTGTCAGCTAAGAGGTTCTTGTGTAATAACATCTAAAAATTAAACTTGGAGGCCAAAAGAAGAAAGTTAAGCTGGCTTGCTATTTACTTTCCTGTGTTGAAAACTTCAATCTTTAAATTGGACTAATTTAATTGACCTCGGGTGCTTAGTTCCTTCTTACCATAATATCATGGAGGGAAGCGACGAGAAGATCTGTCAAATACCGATTGCCTAATGCATTAACTGTTTAATGTGGGAAATTGCTACTGACTAATTTCGATGTTGCACTTGAGAAATTGAATTGATTAGTTAGTGAGGAGAAAATTTGTAATGTTATTAGTTGCTGCCTTTCGCGTACGCAGTACTACTAACTTCTTACTACGACTAAAAAGCCGTTCTATTCTTTCGTAGTTTGAATTGTTTAGGACACTCATGTCGAAATCCTTAGAACAATATTCCTGTCTCAAGAAACTATAACTATACAAAGTTCGAGACATTGTTTTATAATTCTCTTCGTCTTTCTCCTAACTTTTTATCCTCTAAAAATATCTTTTGAATAATTCGACGGATGTGTTCGTAAGGGAAAAATCTTGGCCGTTCAGTAATTAAGTATGTATATAAACTAATGTAGTTACTCTGTAAAAGAAAGAATATCCCTCGCAATCTTTCAATAATGAACACTAGAGGCTCAGATACGAGAATCTCAGAAGTATTTACAACAAATATATATTACTTGGCTAAAGTATGCTACAAAGTGAAAGTCGCAGTCACTACTGCTACAGCTTATGGAAATTCTTCGAGAAACTTACTTGTAGCGTTGTAAACCAAGGAAAGACCAAATCCACTTGCTTCCTCTCAACTAATTCGTGCTTAGGATCCAGCCATTGACTGCCCATCACTGCCGCAAAGAAATAAGAGTACACTGCCAGCGTCACGACCTAATCATAACAGAGCAGAAATTACGCTTTATTATCTCCATTCTTTCCAAAAATTTAATACGTCACTTCTAAAAATAAATCTCCCAATAAGTTAGTTCCTGCATCATACATCCACTAAATTCTTCTTCGCCCAGCACAAAAGCAACAACGGAGAAAGCGGAAAAGACTTTCATGGACATGGATTCTCTTTTACCATTATTGATTTCTCAGTTTCAACAGAAGGATTTCAAAGCAGAATTTTCTTGCCTTTCACTCCTAATGCACACGCATACTCTTTATATACTTATTTACTATTTATTTCCTCCCTCTATTCTCTGGAGACCTGTAAAAAAGAAGTCTATAGAGTTATCCTATTACTTGCAAGTGGGAGTATTGTTGAAAAGCGTCTCATCTTTCCCTTTAGCTCAGAAGCCTTTATACTTCTTAATGTTTTATCAAAGGTTTTAATTAACTACTAAACTTTTGGAATTTATTTCATAAGGAAAAAACTACACGGCCATATTTGTAATACTAGCCGTGTCTTTTGCACGTATTCTAGCAGAAAGATCTAAAAGAATTATAAGGAGCATCTCAGTAAAAATAATTATCTCATTTGATTTGTCTATAGGATATTAAGATAGTCAAAAGCTCTCACTGGCTGTAAGGGATTGCTACTGGAATTACATTTATTTATTGGAGAAAAATTTATCATCCTATTTGTCTAGAACTCAGTGCACTTAATTTAAAGTAGGCTAACATTTAATTCAAGGTATTGCAAAATATTGTAAAATAAGTGCTCTGGAGATAATATCCTGGGCAAATTGTAAGTCATTTGAAGAACAATAGTTAATTCTAGCTAAGGCACTTAATTTTCCTTCCTGCAAGCGATAAGCTTTGGGAATGTTCTCAGAAAATCTCCTTAAGTTTCACACTGGTATTCTGTCTATATAGCTGGGATTCCCGACCATTTATTATGGTGGAAGTATTGCAGAAAGATATAAGCAGTTTTAGCATTTTTAGTTAGGTACTAAATGGCGGAAGTTGCTGAGTAGGAAGGGCACAATTGTGTTTACCACACATTTCCTTAGGTATCTAAAAGTTTTAGTGGAGGTTGTATGCAAAGCGTATGTATAATTCTCTACTAGCTTTGGCTGTGAGAGGAGTTTTCGTGTTGTCTCTGCAATGTAGGGATAAGGACTTGAGAGGGAAGTAGGTGACATGATGAATCAGGTCAAGAAGCCTGGCATTCGCGACTAATCAGTATTATATTTACGAAAAACAAAGGTAGTGAGAGAGAAGGCTGGCAATTTAGAGGAGTAGAGAACTAATTTTCTACAGAGGTTGCAAGAGGCACAGAGTCAAAAAGGATTCAAGTCGAGGAAATTAAAGGGGAAGGATAGGTCTTCACTTTTGGCCAAGTGGATAATGGCATGTGTTGAGACATAAAAACATAATTAATTAACCATTATGGAGGAAGAAATTAGGGAGAGTCAAGCCTTGTTCCCGTCTCCAGCTCTCCACCACGCCATGCAATCCCTACTTACCTAAGTAGTCAACAACGTATGCAAATAAGAAGGAAGGATTTCATGAGTGGTGACAACATAAAAGAGTTGGGAGTTGCTGAGCGTCCGTCGGAGGAGTCTGGTGGATGAATCTAGGACTTTCTATGCCGTAGGACGTTCTATGCCGCTACAACTCTTTCTCTCCTGATACTCTATGCCGTACC
>JAAAYG020034368.1:0-14599 GCA_009936455.2 Tomocerus minor
GAAAAGTTCTGCGACAAGTTTAACATGTGAAGAGTAGGAAACCGTTTTGGTGCAAATTCCATGGATCGGAAACTTAATAAATTAATAATTGGTAATAAGATCAAGTGAAATATGCAACGGAGCTAACCGAAGGTGGAACAAATTCGAAGTAGACAGGGTAAGATGCAGTGCATTGTAATGCTAGAGTATTATTAATTATCGGATGATTCACATTTCTGTCTGATTTTCCTGTCTGCCAATCATTTAGGTTGGAGATTACAGTAAGCTTTGGTGGTTCAGGATGTGAAGGCCAGTCTTGAGAACTAGAACTGTTACTTTTACTCACACAGAATCCCAAAATTACCAAAAGAAAAAAACGGAAACCAACTGGTTTTGATAAATGCATTATTCAGCCTCGGACTATTATTGCGACAATTGTTGATGAACTTATGCGCTATTTTGTTAAGGAATTATGAACCACAGTTCTGAAGCTATTTAAGGACGGATGTGACTTTCGTCTTTTTGACACTACATCAAAGAGAACTGCGTCATATGTCATTCAACTTTTTTCATGGTAATTACTTAAAGTAACTACTACTGGAAATTATATCAGCAGAAGTCATAAGCCTGTAGTCGAATACTGTCTGAATAAAGACATTTAGGTCGGTTGTTTGTGGGATCCAAACATTTACATAGAACAGAAGTAGTATTAACATTTGCCTTGTGTCATTTACATCGAATGCTTTGGTATTATTACATTCATAGTAATTGCACGTCTCCCTATGCAAACAAGGCATGCAGAAAACATATTTATAATGACTATTTGTAATCGTTCTGGGACTCATCTTGGTTTATTAAAATTAAGATAAATTGCTAAAATAACTACTCTAATCTATACAAAGGCCAAACTGTATTTCTAGATAATGATAGTCATGGTCATCACATCATTACGACTTTATGTAATATCCTTTGTATACACACACTAATACAATTTTTGCAGTAATTCTTTCACGGTCTCCTTTAACAGTAACAGCATATTTAAAATTATTGTCTGACACAACCACTAAACCAAATGCCAGTTATTAAGACTACGAAACGCATTAGCACAATTCTTCAGATATTTAATTCTGGTGTGCAGGATGAGAATCTTCAATTTCAGAGTTTTCATTTGTTTATTTCTCCGCGAATATTTTGTAATATTAACAATAGGGGTCCTCCAGATTTGGCCTCCATAAATCCGCAACGCCTTAAGAACCGCATGCTCCGTAACTTATCAAGATTTGCGGAGAATTCCGTAAACTTGCAAAGAATTGCTTTGGAAAACAGTTACAAACTTATCTTTCCGGTTGGATTACTGCATTCTGCGTCTACGACAACGAAGATCAAATTTGGCCGCGTGTGGATATATCCAAAATCCCATCTGGAGTTGTCGAAACAGATGTGAAAGTTAACGACAATGGAACAAATTACCACACAGTACTACTGGCTGGTCACATGGCTAAGGACATAATTAAAGGTGCGGATAGGAAGTGTACTTTGAAACCACAGATCGGATCGGATGGGCACTTGTTCTGAAGCCACCACCTGAAGAAATTGAGAAAATTAAATTGAAAGAAGCAGAAGGTCTGTTCAAATTAAAATATTTGGCTAATGAAAATTTAAAAAAAAACAAAAAAAAACATTTAAGGATTGTAAGATGAGTTTGTTCAAAACAAACCATGATTCAAGGAAAAGATTGTAGCAGCAGGACGATACGTACACTAAAAAAATACAAGATTAAAACATTTTTTGTACAAACTGAGTGTCAGTGTCGAGGAATTGTATAGGGCCGGCAGGCCACGGTGTTGCATTCCAAAAATATTATAGCTCAGATTGTGCGCTAAATTATTGTTGTCATTTTTTGAGATTTTACACAGTTCAGCTCTGTAAGCTGTTTAAAAATCTGCGGATCAGGAGAGATGACGATTTTACATTTTGAGTAGACGAAATAAGATGAAATGTTAAAATCCTATGTTTTCCATGTGAACTTACAATTGGATTTACTAAAAACTGAATCTTATATCTTCAGTTTAATCTTAAATTATGATAACTAGCATAATGGTATATATAATTAATATTTTGTGAATAATTTCAATGTTTTTTTTTTAATTTCACAGACGAGAAAGAGAGGTGGGATTAAATAAAAACTATCTGCACATATAAGCCTACTTCTCTGGAGATGATTCGATGTGTCTAACTTAAAGTATAACTACTACCTACTATAAAATTCCTGGATAAATAAATGTGATCATGTAATAAAATATTTAACTGTATATAATTTCTAGTCTAGAATTACATAATGAATGTTTCGTAATGATAAAACATAATGAGACGGTATCATATGAGACACTTTCTCAATATTACGTAGAATTAGTATTCAATGTGCATTAAATGTAAATATGACCACAAAAAAAAATTTCTATGAAAAAGGTTACAGTTTACCCTAATAATGACACAGGTAGAAAGTAGCAATTTATTGCTACTTATTTTATTTATTTTCAATTAGATTTTCAAAAAAATATGTTTTCATTTTTATTAAATACATCAGTAAATCGCAATTTATATTTATGTGACAAATTTATCATTTTTTCAGATTTTTTTGGAAAATCCCTAAGGGGTGAGACTACTGAGCATAAAATTATGAATTTGGTACTGAAAGACACTTACTAACTCTTTGTTATTTTTAAGGGACCTAATGCAAAAAGTGAAAATGTTATCAACAATCTTTTTTAAGGAAGAATCAAGAATAATCCAGTAACAAATTCATAATTTTCTGTTCAGTATTCTCAGATCCTTAGGGATTTTTCCAACACGGTTTAAGTGGTTTAATACTAGAAGAGCCGTAACTTGAGAAAGTTGAGTTAACATCACAACATTGCAGATTATTAAATTGTTTTTTTACATAGATAATTATTACGAATACAGTTGTACGTATGAGAAGAAATAAACTGACTAGAAAATTGTTACTAAAATTTCAGAGTTTTCATTTGTTTATTTCTCCGCGAATATATGTATAAATGTCTGTATAAATGTATAAATTCGCGTATAAATAGAGCAAACATATTGTTATCTTTTATATGTTATTTAAAAAATAATTTGGGATATTCGAATTTCGCAATGTATAGATATTTAGCCCGGTCAAGAGCGTTTAAATGCCAAGATAAAACTGTGATTACAAAAACATCGTTACCATTTCAAAGGGAATTGTTTAATTGGCTGTATCGGTAGCTTTTTAATGTTGCAACTTTTTCCTGTAAAATAAGAACCATCACTTGTCAACGTCATTTAAAATAATTCACGTGTTTTAACAAATATGATATACATACGCCATTTCTTAGGTGTTTTCTCATAGTACTCATAAACCAGATTAATGCAGTCAGTCCTGCGAACAATATCACCAGTATGGTTATTTGTACTATTTCTATTTTATTAGTGCTGCTATTAATTCTTCTAATTGTGTGTTCCATTCTGTGTACCGTTCTGTTCAGCACCGAGTACACTAAAATCAAAACACAAGATATCAGCCATTTTATTTAGCACTTGTATTCGATATGCTGTATACTCCCTATTACCGTCACTACACATCTTTCTCTTTTCCTTACAGTTTTGTAAGTATGGATCAGAGCTTTTTACAGTTACACGTAAACAGCGTAATGGTCTTTGAAATAAAGAAATAATAATAATAATAATATGTATTAAGGAGAGCAGAAATTTTTAGACCGCTAACTTTAAATTTTGATATTTACATTGGAATTTCAATTTTTTGAAATCGTATCTCCTCCTAAACGAATGGCTTTATGAAATAATAATAATATGTTCAAATGAAAAATGTTTTCAAAATGTTATTCTCTGCATTCGCTATTATGTTCACTTTGCTATGTGGTTAATTTTCATATTAACTGCTAAAATAGAGTAGATTATATTAATTTATGGTTACGTTTTCTAGGAAAATAAATAAAGTTAAAACGAAACACTGTAGCAACCTGAGCATAATACCAGAGAACAACATTTTCAACAAATTTTCCTTTGAATATTTTTCATAAACACACTCGTTTAGGAGGAGATACGATTTCAAAAACCGAAATTCCAATGTAAATATCAAAATTTAAAGTTTGCAGAATAAAAATTTCTGCTCTCCTAAATATGCCTTGGGACGTTTCAATAAACACATGTATTGAAACATCTCAGACCTTTAATGAAACACTAAATTATACAAAACGAAAAAAGATTTGTTTTTAAAGGGAAGGACCATTTAGCCAAATATATATAATAGGCGATGTTTGGATTAAAATAATTGTCTGTAAATCTCGGTTTCCGCCAAATTTTCGCACGTAACAGACACATTTCTTGATAGTGTGCAACGCCACACAAGGTCAGCCGCCACGATAATACCACGAGCAGCAGAAGGCCTACGCTCCTCGCGGTATTATCGCGGCGGCTGACCTTGTGTGGCGTTGCACACTATCAAGAAATGTGTGTTACGTGCGATAATTTGGCGGAAACCGAGATTTACAGGCAATTATTTTAATCCAAGCATCGCCTATTGTAATGGTTTTGTAAATAATTAGTTCCTATACCTTTTTCGGTGTTTTCCAATGAAGAAATAAAAGAAAATGTAACGCTATTTTGTGGAGCAGTAGAATTTACGATAGAGCAAATATAAATATCTGAGATATTTAATTCAGATGTCTTCATCAAGAAGCCTTTTCTAGGATCGTATGTAATGAGCTCGGGTTCCAGTAATTTTCTAAATGAATTCTGAAATAGAAAAACATGTTACCGTTTTAAAGATTTTCAGCAAAAAGCGACATGGTTAGCCGAGTTTTATAATTAAAATTGTTAAGTAATCTATAATCGAAAACATATCAAATATTCTGGATATTTACATGCGCCTCGTGGTAGTAAAGTTCAACAAGAGCATCAGGATGGGTAACGCGGCAAGGCAAGATTGTAATCTGCATTTGTTGGTCGAGTGTGACATACACATGTCCACCAGGGTTTAATAAACGATTATCGCTCCATTCTAATAACAAACAAGAACTACAAGTAAAACAGCGAATTTGTAACTTATACAATGCATTATTAATTATTAATAAAAGTTTAAACTTACGCCCATTAGTGTAAAGGTAGACAGATGAACTCAAAGAATTGTACCTTCTTACACATTTATACTCCCCAGTACTACTCTCCTCGTCGGCAGGCACAGTGATGATATTGCTGAAGCACGAATCGTAGTAACCTTTCGTTGTACTTTCAGTTTTTCCCAGATTATGTATTCTTGTTGGTTTATCCGAAATCTGAAAGCATAAATTGATATTATATAGGTAGTGGAATTGGTTGGGATTTCCAATGTGAACTTTAAACGCTAAACTGGAAATATCTTTGTAACATAAAGAATATAGACAAATTATTTACATCATCTCCTTGGAATGTCCATTCCATGGGATATTGTGCCACACAATGCAAAGTGACTGATTCGTAGCCATCTGGCATTGTCACGTTTAAATTGGTGACCACATTCCATTTCAATCGATCATGGACACTGAAAGGTATTTCCGAAGATCTAAATCTTCTTTCCATTATAATCACCGGCTGAGATGATGGTTGTTTACACCTTAGAAACATTAACAACGACAAAATTTTATGTCTAGCAAAAAATGTCACTCTCACAAAGCATAGAGACAAACAAAAACGTTTTGACTGTCATAAATTATCCTTAACTACATAGGCAGCTGGAATAAATACCCGTGCACCATACAGGCATAGTTTAAAAACAGGTAAAGCCAACCAATTCTACTACTACTATTTAGCATTCGTTACATTCAATGGATTACATGTTAAAATTATTGAATCTCATAAAAATGACAAATTGACATACCACTGTGATTGTATTTGAATTGAAGAATAATATTTCGGAGAATCTAGAAATTATTCAAAATGGCAAAAATAATAAAAGTTCTTCGAACATAATATTTTGCACATATTATATGCATATCAATTTAACACCTTCCAAATCTGTATATCCAATAGTGAAATTGGCCACTGCGATTTCCGTGGAATTCCATACAGTAGCAGAACAGGAAACGGATTCCAAGTTTTTTGGAATTTCCATGGAAATTGTCTCCACATATCCCCATTCATTACGAAATAATATGGAGCCAGAACTAATATATTTTGAAACTTTTCTAGCTTCTTCTAAATAAAATAACATTTAAAAAAATCCAAATTAGGTACTTTTTTGTATCTAAGGTCAAAGTCAAGGTCTAGGTCAAAGTCAACAATAATATAATTTTAATCACAAATATAAAACTACGAGCATGCAGACATTAAAATAAATATTTTTAATATTTTATGAAAACCTGTTTGCTTCAGTGAATGTGTCGTCCCATTTTTATAATTAAAGGTCCATTGAATGCTGCCATTGTAGAAGAGATAGCGAGATGCAACGCAAGAGATTTCAACGTCATCTCCGACAAAATAGTTTAATTTTTCCTCTTCCCTTTGAACAACTACTAAGTGTTTTGATGCATTCATTTGAACAGGGTTCAAATCTGCAAATATTGAAAATGTTTACCATACATACACATCACTCTCTGATTTTGTAGTTATAGTTATAGCTTGAAGTCAGTTTTAGCAAGTCAGTCGATGGACAGCAATGCGCCATTTTTAACCTTTCTAAGAAAAGAACGCATATCGTATTTTACTAATTCAATTTAACGTTACCATAACCAGACGGTGTTGCAACCGCGTCAAATAAAGTTTTGTAGCCTCCAACGGCACAGGAAACGATTGATGAAGTATATTTGTATGACATGATGTTGCGATGCCGATAATAGCCGAAGTGCTCTGGGGAGAGTGAATCTTTAGTTTGTTCAGTCGGTGGTTGCTGAAAAGAATGAAATTAAATGAGATTATTATTAGTACAGGATAAAACATTCAACTGAAAGATAAACTTGCACAATACCAGATCATAATATTTTTCAAGGACGGACGTTTTTGATTTAGTTTCAGTCGTAGCGAAGGAAGTGGATGAAGCCAAGGAAAATCCAATGCCAGCATTACAAGAAAATTGCGGTTTTTTAATCGAGTAATTAAAGTCCGTTTCGCCTCTTATGGCCGAAACTTGGGCTAAAATTGAACAAAACCGAAAATTTTAATATTATTAATTTATTCATACTCATTCTTAGAATCTAAGTAATTTATTCATCAAGCACCTATATTTCAATAATACATACACATTTTGAAGTGATTTTTATTTTAGAACTATGCAACTTTCGGTAAGTTACTTACCGTTGGACGTGTAACTGGAGCACCGGCATACCCTTTTTGCATCATTTCTCCATGAATGTAAGACTTTTGATGAGTTGATAGCCACACATTCAATAATCCCTTCTGTAACATTTGTACGGATCTTTTCCATGTCGTATTCAGATAAATTCAAGGCTTTCAGTATTTTCTTTGAATTCGTTTCCAGTTCAAAAACATATATCAAAGAGAAGTTGAACGAAGGGGAGTTTGATCTAATGCTAGATATTTCCTTGACGAGGGGGCTCTTGGAGTGGTCAATTCTAATTTCTTCATCAGCCTCACAGGTTACTTGAAAATTGTTGTTCCGATAAGTTACTTGTCGTTCATCTGGTATCACTGCAAGAATACAAAATAATTACAGGATTATACAATCTGCTATTAAACTTCACAGCGGCGGCGACATGCCAACCCCTTCGGGGCCGACGATGCGCCGGCAATAAATCTCTTTTTTCTCTTTTTAGGAATAAAAATAATCGCCGTCGCTGCGCGTCGGCAATAAATATCGTGCACACCCATTTTCTCGTGCGAAACTGGGTGGTAGGAGTAGTCCAACCAGAATGTAAAACACTGCTGTCACTCTATGCTCACTGTCAGAGATAAAAATAATAACAGTGAATTGACTGCTTTAGTTTTGTAATAATTACCATGACGTACCCATAAAATTTTTTAGAAACACGTGAGCGACATCGGTATTGTTTCTAAGTCGCATAGAACAAATAAAAAGTCCTTCAGGTCTGGAATATTCTGATTTTGATAGCAGAAATCCATGTCTGGCGTCGTATTTTGTGTAATTCAGTTCTATCATCTATACAGCATCAATGTAATGCTTTGAATTGAAGTATCATTACTTTTGAGTAAAATGAATGGGGACTGTAATAAATAATATTTACCCCGTTGGCTCCCACTGTCACAATTTTGCTGCTTCCATTAGATTCATTCACCTGATTACTGGTCCACGGTTCGTAATTTACCTAAGAATCATATAATCATTCATATGTTATAATATTATAATGTCTTCAATGGTTTGCTAAAATCGTAATTTGTCTCTTTGATCTACTCAAGAAGAGTTAACTGTTGTCATGGTTATAGCGGTTCTAATACACGAGGGATCACTAGGTTTTTTCCTTAGTCGATTTATGAAGATCTATAAGGGACGTTTTTGGGAACAATTCCCTACAATTTATGAATATCAACAATTTCAATAGAAAAGAGACGGGCAACTCGGCAATAGGAATTCTCCTTTCTAATGCGAAATGGCGTTATAACTCCATGGCTACTTAATGAATTGATCCAATCTATTGCCATTATATTTGTTATTATTCATAAATTGTAAGGGATTCTTTCCCAAAAACGTCCCTTATAGATCTTCATAAATCGATTAAAGAAATCTTCTACTGGGGACTCCTTGCATGAAGCACCCAGAAATAACACAGTTTACCGTCCTTGGATCTACTTATACATGTATTATGTACTTTTATGTACCGTGCTTTCACAGAGCAGACTATTTTTGTATTGCGACTGCATGGTACAATATCCAGTAGTAACGGTTTTTTCGATTCCTTATATTAGACTAAAAATTATTTTGTTCATTAGGGTACTTACAGCTGCAATATATACGTCCTTATCTGAATAGTTCCTATACAGGCTGACTTCATCAAAGTGGGCGACATGGGCGGGGCAAGGAATTGTCCAATATTTGTCTTCGACTATGCGAGAATAGGAGGAATACTCAGGATCCACCCCAAACAAAGCCTCACCATCTATTTCGTTAGTTATAAACGCAATTAGTTTTGCTTTGGTGACGTGTATTTTGAAAGTATTATGGTTTACCTCTAATGTGAATGTACATTGAAGTCGCGATGTTTTTGTCCAGTCCACTTCGGCATGTATAATTTCCTGATCTCCCAACCAGTGTTTTATTAAAGGCTGTTGCATTTGTGGTATACCAAATGGCTAATGTCTCATTATATTGGGTGGAGTTAAGGTAGTTAAAAAATGTGTAGGTGTTGGTCTAGAATGAAATTGAAGGTATAATAGTCACTTTATATTTTGTACATGATATTGTATTTGTAGCACGTTTACCTAAATTGACTTGGTACAAAATACTAAAAATGTAGCGGTAAATATAATCTACAAAACTTAAATTATCTTTATCTGTAGATTTAAAGGACCTGCAATGTAAATAAAAGGCTGTGAAAAAGGAAAATTATTAAACCTAATTCGATAGGGTTAAAGCAAAGAGGAAGATTGGATTTTTGGTAGCATTTTTCTGGGTTAAAGATAACTAAAATGTGTAAATGAAATTACCGAGGATGGAACAAACTCGAAATACACAGGATACGATGCAGTACATTGCAACGCTAATGTATTATTAAATATCGGAGAATATCCTCTAAGCCCAAAAAAGGGGTTGTCTGATTTTCCTGTCTGCCAATTGTTTAGATTGGAGATTAGAGTCAGCCTTGGAGGTTCAGGATGTGTAGGCCAATCCTTAGAACTAGAATTGCTATTTGAACTCTCACAAAACTGGAAAACGAATAAACTGAAGACGGTGAACCCAATTATCCGTTTTGATAAATGCATTTTTCAACCTCGGACTATTTATTGCCAGTGCTACAGATTATTTCCACAATGCAATTGTTGAACTTAATCTGTAATTTAAATTGATTATGAGACGCAGATTTTAGCCTATTTAAAAGAAGAGAAATAATGTCTTCAGTTGCGAAAGCAATAGCAATGTGACAGCTTCAAGAACCGGAAAAAACCAATAGTATTTATACTTTTCCTTTTAAACTTTAGATATGGACTGAAGAGTTGTTCATGTTGTGTGTGTTTTAATGACGAAGGACAGATACTAGGATTTGACTAAAAATTTATTCGTATATGAATCCTGGAATCAAGGTTTCGTGTGGAGGCAGTCAAAAGTTCAGAAGCTTCCCAACCTCCCTGTGGAAATCAAGGCTAAACGGAGAATGAAAAATTTGGGCTATGCTTGAAGTGAAACAAAAAATTGCAGACTAAATTATAAAATTTTAGCATGTGACATATTCACACACAAATATATTATATGCCTATTATATGATTTGCTTTGCAATTAATTTATAACAGCTTGGAGATGTACGAGAAAATGTTGGACGGGAAATGGGAAAATCCGAAACTGCTAGGCCTAATTTGCTCGTTGTTCTACGAACTATTTTTCGTGAAGATGAATAAACACACTTTTTAATCATGTATAATGTATATACATAATGTAATCATTGACACTTTTCCGTCCTCGTTAAGTTTTATGGAAATTTATATTACAGATTCTCGAGGATAGCATTATAAAATCATTTAGTAAAATGAATAGCCGAGATTTCCACGACAAAAGTCATCTTAAATGTATGCATAATTATTTATCTCATTAAAACTGTACATCAAACAGACAAGCCTTGCAGCAATAAACATTTTGCATTCTATAATAATTAAAGCTCAATAAATATTAGCAGAAGCCAAGTCAGAGTCTGAATATCTTTTTATTTACATACTATATCAGACCTCTCTCACTTATATGTATGTCTTATATTATATGTAGTGATATGTAAGTTCAGTCGAATGCAGACAAGTTGAAGTTGAAAGGTTGAAGGGTATTATGTAGCCATTCTCGAAAGTTATGGAGTATGCATGTAGATAAAGAATAAACTGTGGTAAACAGCAGACGAAAGTTAATCAGGGATTGACTACTATAATGACTATTTACACAACAACTGGTTAGCTTTTGCTCCCTCCTGTCTATAACTGTTAAAATCCGGTGACATCCCAGCAATACATGTACGAGGTTTGAAGGAACTATGTCAATCCGCTCCTTAATTATGAGTTGGAGTCAACAGATTTAACAGATATAATATAGATAGATGGATAGATAGATGAATAGATAGGCGGACGGACACTATTATTCTTATAAAGGAGTTTGCCGCTACTTAATAAACCATAAAAACTTTAATAACATGTCGATCTATAAAGGGCAAAATATAATTCAAGTAAATAATTCTGAAGATCGTGATGACGTACATCCTTATCTCCCTTACGTCTCATCGCACTCTCTCAATGTTTTTCTGCGTAAACAATCTAATATTATTTTACTGGGCGACCGTTCATTTTTGCAAGGGCGATGAACCAAGTTGTAATATTTAAATTAGAAAACAATAAAGTAAAAAGTAGGACAAAAATAGAAAATGCACCGGAAAAAGTTAATTTACAATAATTAAAATATATGTCGATTTAAACGCTCCGAAAAGAGACTGCGAAGTAAACTATTTTGTAACTAATGTTCATAGGCATGATTTCAATTAGGCTTTAAGAAAAATAAAATATAAAAATATAAACTTAGCGAAGATGAAATAAAATGGAATTACACAGGATAAGATGCAGTCCTTTGTAAGGCTAAAGCATATAATGCTAACATTATATAACTATGGCTAAAATATTATTATTTTATTATGTATCGGAGATATACTACTTACTATAGTATAAGTATACTTATATATTATACCAAATGGCATCGTAAGATTTTCCTGTCAGTAGTTTAGATTGGAGATAAGAGTAAGCTTTGGAGGTCCTGGATGAGTTGGCCATTTATTAGAACTAGACCTGCTGCATGAACGCATACAAAACTGAAAACCTAATGAACGAAAGACAGTGAATTCCAATAATCCGTTTTGATAATTGTATTATTCAACCGCGGAATATTTCTGAGACGTACTTTTATATATGAGCAGTTTTTAACTAGCCAGTGGCTATAGTCAAACAATCATTTTGCATTTTATTTAGGCATTGGCCATTTTGGCCACTAGGCCAATTTAAGCGGCTGAAATGCCCTAGTGGCTAGCTAAAATCTTAAAAAGCCGGCTAATATCGAACGAACACTGATTATGAGCTGCAGATTTGAGGTTATTTAAAAGAAATGTTAGTTTCGTTGCGAAACCAATACTGAAAGCTTACACAGATATAACAAATATTTGGGTTCAATTTTTGTCCAGAAAAAATTCGTGAGTGAAGGTTTGAAGCTTACCAACTTCTCTGTCAGAATCTAACCTTCTACATTCATGAAAATGAGGTGGGAAATGGGAAAATCCGAAACTGTGTTTGGAATCTGGGTATAATATATTTGCTCGCTATACTAAGAACTCTTTTTCTCTTTTTTAAGATGCATAGGCACACTTAATCATGTAGGTATATATTTATTGCATAATCAATTAACTTATTAAAACTTTACAACAACCAGAACTATATGACAGTTTTTTAGTCGGCTAAATAATTAATGCGCAATAAATATAACACAGACAGTCCAGAAGTAGAAGTATCAATATTCCCAATGTAGCCCTCTGATCATATCTTATATGAAGTGATTCCAAGTTATATGCTTCGTTAAATATACACATGTTGATTTTCATTAAATTATAATCATTCTAGAAGGGGATAGTGTAAGTGGATTAAGCATAATTAATAACATTTTTGATTTATGAATGGGTGGAAATGTATTTCGATTAAAATATTGTGAAGATCGTCATGATATGATGTATTGTGTACTTGATCCTTATTAATTAATGCATGTAAACATTTGATAAAATTTGATGTACAAATATAACTTGTTTGCGATCTTTTTTACTATGTATGGCCGTATTATATTAAGATTTTATTTGGACAACGAAATTTTTTTAATTCGCTTTCATAATAATGCCTTCTTGTTGCCTTATTTAGAATTCTCATGGATTATAAAATCTACATGAATATAATGCAAAAACGCAAACTGTTTTGGTGGGGAATCGACCTACAACGAAATTAAGGTGGCTTCTAAGAATTACTTGCGCACATAATCTACCACCCAAACGAAGAAACTGCTTTGTACTTTTAAGAGTGAGGAGCTCAAACAAATCACTTTCATTAACTTCATCATTTATTTTTACTATATTTTTTCCATGATTCTTTAGCGTTCCTTGACTCGATGTAAATTTTTACCGCCAACTCAATAAGGGTATTGCGCCAAAGCTATTCCTTCATTTTATTTTAAATTAGCATTTAAAGTGGCTGCGACAATGTTCCTGTTAATGACATATAAATGAATGGGGAATACGGCATGGACCTTGTTTTAAGTACCTATGCATGTAATGCCAAAACTATTTAGTCTTTTATTGTATTAAATTGATATTATTTAAAAGTTATTTTTGTATTTGTCCCAAATGAAGTTTTCTTTAGGTTTAGCCTAAAAATACCAAATAATTATTGCTGCACCCTCATAGCAATTTAAATGCAGTTAAGACTACTTATTTTTCAGAATTTTTATGTGAAATGTAACAAATAATTTTTATCGCTTTTTACAGTTAGGAAAGGATTTTAGGATAGGAATCTTGATTGTGTAAAACGACCTACACAAATTATATACAACATGTTGCAGCAATTCAGCAATATATAACATCCAGCATTTTACAACAGCGCAGCGTCGCTCCATGTAATAATATTAGCCCTATACTCAAATAGTCAACAGTTTTAAACAACCTGACTATAGGAAAAAGAAACTCATCATTGTATGAGTCTAAAGCCTAAAGGTATTATCATGTAAGAAACAATTTAAGTCTATGATTATATGGTATCAAAAGATATGGTTGCTTCTTTGAATTTCTGAAAAATCTGCATTTATTTTCTTAAATAATTCACCAGATTTTTTAGATTGTACACGTTTTTATGCCAATGAATCAATTAGTAATTAATGAAGATTTGTGACTACCTTAACGATTTTACTTTTCAACAACTACTAAGCAGAACAAGCATAAAATGGCCTACGGAAACTAAAAATGCAACTTACAAAAAACTTATTACAACTTATAAAAAATAAAATAAAAGTAAAAATACAAAATACAGCTATCAGATAATTCGAAACCTTGGAAAGAGAATTTTTTGTTTTCAAACTACAAGTGCGGTGGTGGCATTTACGTGCTATTTGCATTTATAATTTGTAAGTTATTACTTTATGACTGCATTAGTACACGCAATTACTAAATATAAACAATTAGTGTAGACCAAAGGCTTTTCTAATTTCTAATAATAATATAGGTACAAATAGTTAAACATATAGTTAAACTACGCTACCTATACATAATAGCATAGAAATTTTGTTTTTCTATTTCAAACACATTTTCATTGAAAATGGAGATACTACTGAACAGGGTTGACGTGGAGGAAATGAAGGGGTAGGATAAAATTGGACAAAATTGGTTTTATCCACTTTAATTTCATC
>JAAAYG020034379.1:8858-43937 GCA_009936455.2 Tomocerus minor
TGGGACGCTAATATTGATACAAAAATATGCATAAAAAATCAGAAAATCCAACAAAATCCATTTTGAATTTATCTACACTGCAAAAAATTTAGATTTACAAAGTTTGAATTGTGTCACTCCTTAACTGAAATATCCCTTTGCAATCTCCCATTTTTACTGTTAGAAAGTAAAACAGTCCTAGAGAAAGACCACACCAAATATCGATCTTTTTTGTTTTACTTCTTCATGGAGCCATGAAAACTATACTTTGGTCCTAAAAACTTTCCCTCTCCTCCAGTAGAAACCATTGCATACCAGCATAAAAAATAATTAGCTACCTACCTTTATTAACCGACAAACTCAAGTGTCAGCATATTACTTTTGTTTCAATATGATCTGTGGTTTTGCTAATGCGAAAGTTTTCCGAGTCTCCATTACATTAGTCGGAAACTTTGAGTAGAGATATAAATAAATGATACCAGTTTCCTAAGAACATTCTTACGAGTTGAAGAGAATCTTATTCCATAATGCTTCGCTTCACAAACTGTCAGTATAGATATTAAAATGGAACGCTTTTTGACAGACATAATACCAACAATCATCACATTGCATTATAGCCACTGTTACCGTAATTTCAGGAATTTGTGCGAACGTTTTTCTGCTTATAATAGTGTTTACGATGAAAGCAGAGGAACTGTCTACATATTCATTTAATTATTATATCTACATTGTAACACACTAGTCTTAATAGTAGATGGTTGTATATTGCATGCTATAAAAACTACGAATAATATTTAAACCTTAAAGTTCATTCACGATATTTTTTCTAAACCTATATAATATAGGAATATTTTGAAAATAGTTTTTCATGCACGGAGTGTATAATTTTTGTTTAGCCCCCTTTTAATATTGTCATTTACTTATGCAAAATTTAGTATTTCGTGGCGGTAATGATAATTATGCATTTTGAATCTATTAAATTGCCATATTTCTAAATATTAATTCTAACTACTAATCTATTGTTATATCGATACGAAATCTACTCAAGCATTCAAATGTTAAGGTAGGTAGTCAAAGAATTGTATTAAAATGTATTTAGTACACGATAGCGTAACACAATTCTGATGTATGCCCTCCTCAGCTCCATAAAAATGAAGATTTTAATTTTAATACGTACGTGAATAGATTAATGCGCCTATTTTAAGATCCTAGATATGAATATCTATGCAATGCTAATAGTTCTGAGTGATAATGTTGGTAAAAAGGAATTGATATCACTGCACTGTAGACTGAGAAGTTCATAAAACTGACATCTTGTACATCACTAGCAGATGGGCATATGTAGCAGTATGCTTATAATATACAGTTCCGATGTAACATTAAGTTGGTTATTATGCAAATGATCGTTACACATTTGATAACTGCTTTGTTTATTCTTCCTATAAATGATAGCCTACCTACGAAGAACAGATTTGCATTATTTTTCTTTAGATTACATTTAACTTGTAGAAAGTTCAGTGTTCGCTAAGCCCAGAATAACATCATGCTACAATAAACCATGTAGATGAGGCCGTGAATAAAAGAAACGGTGTAGTGTAGCAGTGTAAGTGTTCGTGTCTAAGCTCTTAAGTGCCTGCAGAATGCACAGGCACAGATCACTCGAATAGCCATTCTTGTTTGTTCTGTACTAGTTTCTGTATGTAGTATCTACATTGTGAATTCATTTTTAGCACTGTATTCTGTAACAATTAGAATATGTAGTACAAAATTACAAAAAGTAGAATTTGTGTAATTGTAATCTAAATTATGTAGTTAGCCTCCTGACATTCGTAATATAATAATGCAGTAGCCCTTTGAATATAGTCCTCTAAAATTAATAGTGTAATTGCAGGTGTAAGAGTGTAGCATACATATTTATTAGATTCTCTGAAAATCCTGATTGGCGACGACGCTCCTTAGAATTAGGAGTTATTTTAGTAGACTTTCCAGAGTCTCATAAATGTTCAAAGTGCCAATAAAGTCTAGCGTGAGTACATACAGAGTACATAGATGTGCATTGATCTGGGAATTATGATTTGAAGAAAAATACTGTTGTCGACTTAAACTCTTGGCTAATCAGGTAATTTGAAGAATTTAATGGAGAAGGTCAAGCTGAGTCCAACGAAGCTCAGAATGAGCATAAGTACAAGTGCAGCCAAATAATGTTTTAGTGAGTCTGAAAAGACTGACTTTATTCTGCTGTATCCGCATGGATAAGGATATCTTTAGTGTAAGAAGTCAGAGAGATAGTTCTTGTAATGCGTAGACGCTCTTCTTTGGCTTGAATCCACGTACCTAGCTAAAACTAAAGCTAAGTACAGGACGCAAGTGAAGCTCTGAACTTGTAGTGCACTACGCTATGCACTACATTAAATATTGTTCTAAGCGATCAAGATCATCAGAGTGAGGGAAACCATTTCTTATAATTTTTCTAATTGCACTTACATAGTTATTATATGGACACGTCGAAAAGGCCAAAGAGGAATACGTTCTTATAGTCATATTAATATTGCACATTTGAGGTGGAAGGTTGTATGTTGGATCTATATTATATTTATGTGCTACATGTTAAAATATTTTACTACAAAATGTGTAGCAAGCTGCTTCACACATTGCATGCAGAGATATGCCTCCTAAAAGTATTTAAAGGAGTGTAGTGCACGCATGTCTGTATGTCTGTACGTACGTGGATAGGCTGTTAAATGAGATTTTGATATGATAGCAGAAATTACAAGGCTTAACGGATTGTTCACAATCAGATTGGAATGAAGTGTGAGGGAAGTTGTGGATGCATTGATATGAAATGTTAATTGAGCCACTGACATGAAACAAAGAGGATTAGTGGAATCTGCCATCCTCTCCGTGCTACGTCTTCATCTCTATATGTGTATACAGATGCACTTTACTCTACTTAGGTACGTCCGTACTTCAAGTACTGTGCAAAAGAATTTTCTTGTGCAGATGCAGATTGAGCTACATGAATGCTACTCATTGCACTAACTCAGCAGATCTACCTACTTGTTCGCCTACAAACGGAACCTCTCCTCATCGTATTTTTCTATTCTATGCAAGTGTGTACTACATGGCTCTGTACGACTTGGATTTAATTCTGACTATACACAGGCTTAACCTTAAAGATCAACAAACACCATATAAACATTGTGTTAGCTAATGGTTTACCTTTTAGAATTAAAGCAGGAGCTGTGTGAATGCTACAGATAAATGTGTAATTGCATTAGCGTAGGTAAGTGTAGAGGGATGCCTGTGTGTTCTCTATAAGCTCATCTTCTCTGTGTTCATCCAGTGTTCTTTTAGTAAGTAAATATATTCGACACAGTGGCATAATAGTAGGTGGTGTGAGTTAGTATGAAGGGTGCTTCAATGGGAGCGGAACCTCTGCACCCAACAACCAAACCAACATTTCTCATAATCAGTAAGACTTAAAGACTAAATAAAAGGCTTGAGTCGAATAGGATCGGCAACCGCTGTGGCCATATTCCCTTTACTAATTTTTAGTAAAATAAAGTAAAGTATTTCTTCCCAAGCATTCATCTGCCTTGTGAACACTCGCATTTGTTATACTTACACACTCCTCCAATATAGAGCGAACACTGAAAAAATGTATCATTTCTTGTAAATAAACAAGTTGGATTTTTATAGAGCTACAAATAATGTGCTTTATAAGAATGCAATTATTAGACGGAGAGAGATGTACTTATTGTATTGAGATATACGGATGGCTGTATTTGAGACGAGCAACCTAAAGGGATGTAGTCTTTAGGCGAGTGTCTTCTCTATGCATGTATTAATAGTATTGCTCCTTATCAGATGAGATGCTTTGGTTGTTATAGCTATTTGCTACTTTAAATTATTATTGTAAGGCTAGAGAGATATTGAAGAGTGTGCTCTCCTCGTCTCCATCCTTCTTCTTCTTCTCGTGCTATCGTCTGATCTGTGTCTTTTCAAGAAATGTAATGTAAAGTAGACGCATGATCATGGCATGGCTATGACTCCTACCAATCTCACGCCAAAGAATTCCTTCATATCAGTAAACAAATGGGCCTCTTTCTCCATTTGACTACTTTGTTACAAATGATGATGAGAAAAAACTAATGATTAGCTTTCAATCAGAAGATTTAGGAAAGGATTTCGTAGTGAATCTGTGTTTCTATGCTGGCTCCCTAACTTGCTCTACTATTTACCATGTATCTCATGACTTTCATCAGATAACGTCCCCTAACAATCAGTAGAAACATGAACAGAAAATAAAATGAGACCATTTTTACTTTTTTGGTGATTGAGGGATTGTAGGAGTTTTAGTATTTTTAGATGCACAGCCCTGTCTCTAGGCAATCTATTCGGCACAAAGTTATAAACTAAAATTATTTCCAATGAGAAACCTAAACTCGATAAATACTGAGATGTTTCAATTTGATTCACAGATGCCAATGAAAATGCCACAGCGACATTTATCCTCGCAACCCCCGCAGATACCTTATCATCGATGTCAACGACGCTCTCCAGTTCTTCTTCAGGCTCAAAACCCGTGGTCATCGTGATGGCCACGAGAATCGGTATCGATGAATACACAGCCTCTCAACCAACTGCATCGAGTCTAGTGCAAGAGCCTCCGAAGGAAGAAGAGGAGAAAGAGGTCCCTGCTGTTGTGGATGACAACATTGCTGCAGAATCCTACCCGGAGCCTGTCCAGCAATTAGTGCATGAAGAACCGCAGCAAATCAATGAACCGTCGATAAATATAGAGCCAACTGAAGAAATTTTCGAACCGAGTCCGACAGCTCCAGCGGAGATTGCCGAAATCCCAGAAGTCCCTGAAGTCGTTGTTCCCGACGAAGAAGAAGGCTCTCGGGGAATCGAGGATTCGACAGGAGAAGGAGAGACTGAAGAAGACAACGAAGTTTTTGAACCTCTTCCAAGTCCAGTGGCTCTTATCAGTTCCAATGGAGAGGGAAATAATCCTCCGTTGGAAGAGGAATTCGCCGAGGCATTTAAAAAGGTCAATCAAAATGGAAGGAGACGGAGACTGCGTCCCGGAGCGAGACGTCGCGTCCGAATGCGCGTGAAAAAAATGAACGGAACGACGAATCCTTTGAATGCGGATGCTGTCAGTGACTCTGAAGATGATTCCTCTGCCTCTTCCTCTTCTGCAGATATGAGTGCGAGGATCGGAAGAAGATTCCGCAGCACGACTCCCAGCCCCATTCAATCTTCGACGATTGCAGCTTTCCCGCCTTTCCCGCCTTCGGTGGTGAAAAGTGGGCCAAAGCCTTTGATTATGAAAGATTTCGTCACTTCTGCCGCTAAGAATAATGTCACTCCTGAACCTCAAATAGAGAAACCTGGAGCTGGAGGATACACTGAGAAAATAAGCACGTACTTCGTCTCCCCTCCCTCGTCCTCCACATCAACACCCAAACCGCCAGGCACAGGTGTGAACAATTCCGCAGAGTGGCTTCAGTCAGATCATTCCAAACATCACGACATGCACCATGACAACGGGCACTACATGGCCGAGAGAGACAATTGGGAGAAGAATTACATGAACTTGCAACAGAATTCTTTCTACAGCGCCTCCTCAGAAGATGTCGAGCCACAAACACTCGCCTCCCTAAACAGCGCCAAGGAAAAGAAAGCAAAAGGGAATGCCAAAGAGACTGATGGACACATCCGGGAATCTCTAGAGGATAGACAGTACCCAGACTCCGAAGCTCCGTTTGAATTAAGACATCCCAGTGGTCCCTCTTTCCATCCCAATCAGAAATACTCGCCCCGTGAATCCGCTTCTCCGTTTGAGAGAGGAAAAAGCACAGAGGACACAAATTTATTCCGACCGCCGAGTAGTTTCCAAAACACTGAGCAGACTGATGGCAGCAAACCACACCCAGTGGCCCAGTTCCAGGTTCAAAATCCAACTGACACCACCAATCACCACCACGCTTCCAACGACCACACTGTGACCATTCAACAACCAGGACATCACTTTAACCCGAGTGACTTCCACGCTCACGGCGCTTCTCACCACCAAGAACAACATTTCTCACCCGATTCCTCCAATAACAACCAGGGTTCCTCAAATTTCAAAGGAAGTCCTATGGATCCTGCTAATCAACATTTCTCTTCAAACAGACAGCCATTCCCAGGTATGGGACCCCACGGGTTTGATATCAATGCTAACCCTACATCTGCTGTGGGTTTTAATCAACACTTTTCTCATGAAGGAGTAGGGAAATCCCCGGGGCCTTCAGGACCTTCGTTTGGACCCTCCAGAGTACATCACTCCTCGGAAACGGGACCTACAACTGAATATCACGGCTTTTCCGCTTCTCACCAGAACGAAATTCACGAAGGGAAACACCCAAGTGGAATTAGTTTTGTGAGACATGGAGGACGCGTCCCAAAATTGGTGGATTCCGATCTCGTCCATCTCCCTAATTTCCAAATAAATCCTTCAGCTCCCGACACTCAGGATAAATCAAGAAGACCAACGGCAGATTTCCAAAATATTCCTTCTTCTCCACATTTGACACTTCCAATGCCAGGACTGGTGAATGTTCCGACTCCTCCTCCCGAGGCTTTAGCCATGAATCAAGTGAAGCCCCACCGTCACTTTCCGCCACACACACACTCCATGTCGGACAGACCAGACTACGAGCCAGCTAATCCTCCTTTACCAGATGGACATATCTTGCAACAACACTTTGATCACTTTGTGCAAAACAGCGGGAATTTCAAAGAAGTGCCACAAAATGCAGATGGAAATCATTTAGCAGACTTCCACAACTTCAATGGTCAGGCACAAGGCTCTTTCAGCAGAGATCACCAACAGCAAACGCCACCTGAAGGACCTCCAGAGAATCTGCAGAATCCCTCGCGCCCTTATTACGATTTTGGCCCTCCTTACTATGACAAAAAGCCCAAGGGCCCTAAATATGACTACAATAAGCAAAATATCATGACGAATGAGCACCGAGGATATGGAAAGCCCTACCATTACAGCGCCGAGACCCAACCCGAGTACGACGGCTACACTCCTGGAGGTCCTCCAGGGCCTCATAACAATTTCTATGGCAGTGCAAACGAGCAATTGCCTCCAAATATCGTTCAAGAAACAGGGCCCAGTGACACAAGTGGACAAGAGCAGGAGAAAAAACCGCCAGCGAACCCATTCAGCGACGTTCCCTATGTGCTCATGTTCCCACAATTAGTGCGTGAAGACGCCCTCCGCCCAGCTCCCCCGAAATTAATGACCAAGGAGATTCCTGTCGTACAGGCGAGCACGCTGTCCGCCATGTCCTTCGCTCCGGAAGCCAACCCGCTGTTAGGGCCGGGCATGCAGGCAGTGCCCGTACATCCACGACATCAAATGTACCAAGTCCTGGCCACGGCCCATTACGAGAAGATGATGGAGAAGTACGTGGAGTCGAAGAAGAAGCCTCCAGCAGCCATTTACACGCCGTACGGAGTTCTGGTACCCATGGGTCCTGCTGGCTCCTCCTCCAATCCCGTTCCTCAGATTCACCAGCCCCATCACCACGATGGCAACTTCGATGGCAACACTGCCTACAGCCAAAAGCAGCACAAATATCACCCTAAGCCGGCAGATGAGAAGCAATTACTGAATTTACTGCTCGGAGCCAAACTGCCGCCCATTGGACACGTTCATTTCCATAAAAAGTCCCACTTGAAGAATAACCGGGTAAACAAACATCTGAACTTGAAAACAACGCTGGAGCCGGCATTAGACCTCTTGGCAGAAAAGTTGGCAATCAAACTCTCAGCTCTTGAGTACATTATAGCAAATCAGCCTAAATTGGGAATTCATCTGTCCGGAGCTGCTGGATTCGGTAATCCTGAAGGAAGTTACTCAGAATTAAAACCTGTAAAGACGTCGCCCCCTGAGCAAAGCAGCAATGACGGGAATAGGAACAAGGACAATCAACAGCAGAATGGAAACAACTTTTTCAATCAACAGAGTCAGTCGAATGGAAAGCAACAGCATTCCAGTCCCGAGTTCAAGTCGTATCTGAAGAAAATGTTGAAGGAGAGATTGTCAGAAGTGATCGAAGAGAGTCACAGGGAGTCTCACGAACAGCACCGGGCACCCCCTCATCATTCTTGGCTCAAGTTCCGACCACATCATCCTCCAGGTCGGAATGCGGGCATGAATCAACACATGGTTCCTATGCAGAGCATGTTGATGCCCAATCAAGTCGTACCACCCAACCGCTGGGGAATCGGTCCTGGAAATCCTGCCGCTGGTATCCTCGGAACTATCAAAAGACTCTTTAATTTTGGTGGATCTATTAATGTTAATGTGGGACGAACAGGCGAGGCTTTGCCCACCCAAGGATTCACAGCGGGAATCTCGAACGGAACGAAAGTCTGGTCAAACCCGAATCCTTTGGGTGGCTCTGCTTTCCATTATCGATCCGGAAATCCAACGGTGATGCAGCCAGCCGCCTCTAATATTTACTCTGTGTCAGTGAAACCGAAGAAAGAGGGAAAATCTACAAAGAAAGCTTCTAAAGAATTGGAAAAGTGGTTGGATCTCGTTCTGAAGTCCACAGACAGTTCAATCTCATCGACGGAGAAGCGAACGCTCATGGAGCAATATCCAACTCTGACTCCCAAACTCGAAGATGGCCGAAGAGTTGGGAAATCTCACGGCAGTAGCAACAGTAGAAACACTCAGTTCGCCGTCCAGCTACCTCATAAAACTTATTCCGCTGCCACGAAGACTCTGAAGAACTCTAGTGGACAGTCTGCCTCAGCTGCACAAACGACAGAAGCCAAAATTAGTAAACGCGTCGACAACGAGGAGGAAATTGAAAGAATCAGCAACGACCCTCCCGCACGGCAGAATCTTTGGAAACCGATTCTGTCAAATTTCTTTGCACCCTCCACTCGCTCTCTCTTCAATTTTGTCACATCGTCGCAAAAGAAACAAGCGCCTACGGTACTGAAGCCTCGAGCCAATTTAGACTCTAGCCCTTCAAGTATCTCTTCTACTTCCTCCGTAGCATGATCTAAATTAATTTAACATAACTATATCATAAATATTTTCATCAAGTCTGTAACAAAGAGCACTGATACACCTAGCACCTAACCTATTATTTTATATATTAAATGTTATTATTATTATTATAAAGTTATGTAATCTATTGTATATTTTTATATTAACCTACCATGAAGAACTATGGATAGATGGAACAATAAACAGATTGTTAAACAAATGTTATAAATTTATATGTATAGCCTTTATAATTACTTTACAGAATGTGTATGTACCTACAGAAGATATGTACCGACTCAATACAAATTAAGACATAATACCTACCAATAAAATAATGTTACCAATAGTCAACTCATCTAATTTTAATTTACACCTAAACCAAATATCTGTGTATGACACTATGACTATCATCTATGAGATCTATGGCTTTCGTCTATTGTACAGGACAACCAACAAGGGATGTTCAAGATATATACCTACTAATCTCACCATAGTGTGGCAGATTTTAATAGTAGCCTTTTCAGACTTAGCATCGAAAAATCAGGGAAAGATTATCAATAATGAGTCAATGAATAAATCCGTGCATATTTATAACTAAGATTACTGAGACAAATCTGCCCCGCGTATAAGTATGGTAACAGTTAATGCTGATAATAAAAGTTTTGTTTAATAACTGTAATGGTAGTTTTCTGATGAATCCCATAACTTATACTTTCATGATGACGGGAATTACTTGTATGCATGATATAAATAGAATTGGAAAATTGATGTGAAAAAGTTTGCATGGATAAATGCCAATGATTTATTGAGGAGGACAAGAATGTTTGGTTATTTGAAGATTTTATTAAAAGTTGTCATGATTATATCTTCTTACATGAATATAAGAGGTACAAAGACATTGAGACTGAAGGGTTCGTCGGACACTCATTTCACTACTACTGCATATTGTCACCTGAGTTAAAGTAAATTGAATGTTTTTGACATTAGCTTCAGCTTTACTACGACTCATTGACAATTAGACATTACCTCACACGTTTTGACTTTATTTCATTTGAATTTTACAATTAAATAGCATTTTTGAACACCAAACACGACAAATCCCATTCAACGTTTCCAAGTTTCACTATTCATTTACCAGACATGAGAATGCATTAGCTTATCATAGCATCGCTATCCAAAATCCACTCGGAGGCTTTACAATTCAAAAAGATTCAATTCGGAGGTGGAGGAGCCGACTGAAGAGTTTTCTTCTTAAATCATTTGCATTGGCTTTGCGAACGTACATAATATTTATTATTATTCCATAACATGATGACCTTTTCAGTGCACTGTTCCAACCTTTGTCCATTCATAGATCTCCTCCCAGAAACACTTTTACAATGGTTAACAGTAATATATTATGTACATTTAGTATGAATAGTATGATACCTTGCAGAGTTTCATTTACGTAAATATCATATTTGAAAATGTGACAGTTTATTATCTTCTTGGAGTTTTTTTTAACAAACCTGGATAGATGACATACAAGTTAAGGATAAGTCATAAAATCAAATGCAAAGGTAAATTGGCTGTTGTAATTTGTGTTGGTAGGTGGTGTGTACTCGAATTTCATTGCCGAGCATGGTGGTGGGAATTGAATAGAAATGAGTAGAAGGTTGCTTTGAGATTTGCGATGGAGTCACAGCATGAATTAAGGATTTGTGTAAATGAAGTGTCTAATGTATTCCGTAAGAACAACGTGTTGGCGTTGATAGATAAGAGAACTGACAATGAGTTGCATGGAAAGAAAATAAAATTCAACAATGGGATTTGATGACGGAAATTAGTTGTGTATTCTTAGTTAGCACTAGCATTACGACACAACAACAATATTGTTAATTATTATTATTAGTTCATATTACTGGCTTTACAAAAATGGATAACAGTTACAAGATGTCTTTGCACTTGCTCGAGCATAGCAGCAGTAGCATAGAATGATAAGTGATTTTGGGTTTAGGTGTCTTGCTTGAATATTGTATCAGTATATTGCCATTGCCACTTTTGATTTTGTATACCATTTTTTGTAGATTTTCAGTATAAAGAGGATAAAAATGATTTTTTGGTGCCATTTCAGAATTAAACTGTAATTTGTCTACTTAACAAGGACTACATTATAAATTTTAACTGTATAATAATGTTACATAATTTAATCTATAAATTTTCTACTTGTTTATCATGTACTTTAGTTTACCTTTAGCTAGCGCTCATCAAGTTCACCAGGTAATTTGTCTCATTGTCGGTTTGACTACATTAAAACATTATTAACATTAAGAGCTCTACAGATTTGTTCGTTTCTTTGTTGGTTGGTTTGGTTGATTGATTTTTGTCTGGTCTGTTTCTTTCTTGTGAAGTTAGTGTATGTAGTACATAAGTATGCAATGTATATAAGTAGGTATGAAGGTTTGTAACAATGATGGCAAAAAAGTTTCAAAATTTGTTGGGTCCATGATAATGAGAATTATCGTTTCAGTTCGCCTTGGTAATTTGTACTTTTAATTGAAATATTCCTCTTTAGCTACATATTAGCAAACCAAATGGGATTTTTGGCAAGATCAACATCAACTGTGTAATGTGTAAGTATATTCTCTATTCCATTTTTTGGCCATGGGTTACCCATTCACTTTTATGTACCTATGAATGTGGAAAGTATGTGTTATCTTAGTCTGGGTAGCAAGTACTGTGCAGCCTAACTCACTCAGAAAATCATTGTTCCTGCATAGAAAAGATGATCGTGGCGTAGCCACAAGAACAAATCCATAGTCATCATCCTACACACACATGTACCTAGTTTATACCCAACTGCCTGAATGTTATCTTTTGACTGTTTGTAAGTAGACAGTAAAATTGGATTTGATTTCCTCAATTTACTTTACAATTACATTACAACAATTGTGTTTTGCTTCTGTGGTCTGAATTTGATTTGATGCAACGAGTGACATATTATAAGTAAATGATATTTGTACAGGAGACCTCTAAATTGCTGTAATTTAATTTCTCGTGGAAATGTAAGGAATGATACTGCCTTGGCTCTAGAATAGACTACGAAGAATGCAACGGTAATTAGGTAGCTTTCTGCTAGATATTTATCTTACTTTTCCCAACGAGCAGCAAATGAATAATCCCTACTAATGTTAGCTAATATTATTATTATGTTCGCAGTACTTCACAGTACAGATACATACAGAAAGGGACATAATATTTTGAGAGAAGAATTACAAATTACCTATCCTATTACCTGAACACTAATAATTAATGGATGTAAGTAGCTTGACTCTGACATGAAATGGGAAAGGAGATGGGAAGGAAAAGACGCCAAAGCATGCTCCTACGAGACTAGACGCAAATATCTAAGCTGCCTCCTCTTTTTATTTCTAAAAAGTCAATGGTTCGCAATTAACAAATGATTAGCTAGTGTGTAGGAGGGTATAATATAAGGTAGCTATTAGACCTATTAATTTTTTTTAGAGTATCTACATAGCCTTCTTGGTTTGGTTGGTACATTTAGTAGTAATAGTAGTAAGTTGTAAAATGTTACTGATACACAAAGGACGAGATGAAAAACTCCGAAAGACATCTTATCGTAATTGAACGCATTGACTGACACGCATTATGTAGATCAGATCAGACGGACATTCACATTTATCTGTAGCTACAATTTTTGTTTCTAATTTTTCGATCTGTATGTATTTGTATTTGTAAGTATGTAGTATGTATAACATCTAGTATTATCGCTTGTGAGGACGTGACGAGAGAACTTCAGTCAGCCCAGTTAACATTAACAACTTTTTAAATGCTAAATGGCATGACATTTTTTGTGTCTACAATACAATAAGTTACCATCAGTAGTGACCTTCACATCACACCTCTTTCCCCATAACTACCATTACACACATACATACAAGACACACTTAACTGTATATAGCATAACGATAGTTACCACACCATTTACCATAGTACTTTAACAATGCCATTTACCACGACTACAACAATCAATTACTTACACACACACAGATGAACAACACATTTTCTATTTATCTTAGTACAATTACAATGCAGATAGACTAGTCACATCTACAATACAAATATCTTTTCTATTTTCCTACTGATCCTTACATCATGACTTTATTAATTACATTAATCAAACAGTCACTGCCACAGTGCCAATAACTTACATTATTATGAAATACAATGCAATTACAATAGAATGAAAAACGCTCCAGTAGTCTGTTCAATTCATTTCAAGTACATACAATCAGGAAATCATAATTACTTATGCTTTCTGTATTTTTCATCTTATCGCTTAGCATCCTGCAAATAATTACACATAATTACCCACTACATTAGTCAATTATTAATTAGTGCTAAATCATTTGACATCTATTCACTGTACATTACATTTATTTGTGTTCCTTAGCCACCTCCAAAAACTTCCTACAACAACAACGTTCACATTTATTAGATTTCTATGCAATTACTCAGAAACAAATTAAATTGAACTATACCTACATGACAATTAACAATCTTGACGTTGTATTGTACTTAAATTTGCATATGTTAAGAATTAATTAGTGGCTTAGATTTCCTAGCTATACCTTACGCTAGACACAATTTAAAACACATTGGCCATGTATTTCTTCGGGTAGCTAGAACACTTCCAGTTTGTTTTGGGCCAGAGGAAAAGTACATCCGTTAATTTGTTCTTTTGTTATTTCCTAGAATAGCCTGCCCTTCCTCTCCTCTCAATTCCCTTTAACATTGGGTTGGAAATACGCAACCCTAAATATCTCCACAAACTTTCCCTTTCCACAACAGGATGACTCACAGAGTTTAGTAATTTTATGATGAACTATATACTATGTACAAATATCTTTTTAGGAAAACAGCTCGAATGCCATTTAGGTAGCTACCTATTATTACATTCATTGTATCATAGTGTGTGTAATGTAAATTTAATAATTATTTCCTTAGTTATTCCTATGCTATGCAATTTTATAACAAATCAACTGATAATATAGCATCTCTGCATCTCTACAGATAATAACTATTATAAATGTCGCAGCTCTGCAACCACATAGAACCACATATAAGAATCGCCAATCAATTTCAATAGTTGAGACATAAATCCTTTTATGTGCAAGAGTGCCTCCTCCTTCTACTCCCATTTAATTGTATAACACTAACAGCTCACTTCTTTAACTATTGTACAAATACATTTTGCACTTGTAGCAAATTCAGTAGTGTGTTTTCATTTACTTATACGACGGAGAGCTAGCTATATAGCTAATTGGATTTCAGTGTAACAACAATGTTGTTGTTCACCAAAATGCATTGAGTTTTTAATGGAAATTCCCATGATAACCATCTGACCATGTCCCTTGAATAGAAATTAATCATTCACTCTTCTCCATTTCAAAGTACAATACATTAGGGGTAAGTATTAGTGATTTATCTAAACTTTGCCAATACCTACAAGTTTTAAAGATACAATACACAACAAGTCTCTTGATTTCATGTCTGACAATTTTTGCAACAGTTACTAATACTTGTTTTTGTTACTGTTCTTGCATATATGTACATTACATACATGTTGATGAGAGACGGATTTAGAAATCCATTCATTTCATTTCACGTCACGACTAGAACTTTGCCTTGTTCGGGTAGGTAACTGCAATTCAGTAATGTACTTAACTTCTCTCCTCTATATAGTGCCCTGGACACAGCAAATGTAATTATGTAAATAGCACACAGTGTTCTGTAAGCAATTATGAGTGCTCTTTCTGATCTTCCTCTTTCTATACGGGTCTCAATGTCTGCTTCACTTTCATGTAAGTATGCAGGCAGGGGGGACATTGCTAACTATCTTATGATTAGCCATCGTCTATTTTTAGCAACACCTCAGTGTGCTCTCGTAGATAAAAGAGTAATAAATTCATGAAAAACAGTATCAATTAGAAAAGTTGGATTTCAAATGAAATTGTTGACTTTCCAACACCAGTATACGTTTTACGTATGGAAGGAAGTTGGGAAATGCTTTTTCATAGGAATAAATGCTGTTTATAGCCTACTGATCTGATTTCATGGTGAGCTCTTTGTTAATGAACGATGTTGTTGATGATGCAGCATATTATAATATTCTCCAGTAGGTGTCTACTGCTTCTTCATAATGTTATGTAAGTATTATGTGTAATATCATTATTCCTTTCTTTCGATTTCATTGCATTTTTCATTGTTGAGATTTACGTATTCTTTGAGTTATCCTAAGGTACACATAATTATTATTCGTTAACTGTAATCTATATGAGGGAAAGTAGTCGAGTATAACTCCGACTAAGATTACCTAACAATGCACAACAACAGTAGTCAATAGTTTTTAGCAATTCCTTAAATTCAGTCTACTTAAATATCAAGATAATAAGTAGCGGCCAATTCTGCCAAATGATCCTTGATTAACATTTATGTCTAGCTAGGTTTTTGAATGTGGTCCGTCTGTGTTGAAAGTGACGCGACACTCTGTACGAATTCTGAAGGTGGACTCTGATAAATATTGGTGTGCATTTTAGTTTACTACTATGACTTATGTTTGTATCACAACCAAAGCTTTCGTATTCGTTTTCTTCTCTTGTTACATAAATAAGATAGAGATACAAAAGGGCGGTGAGTAGGAAATTGTATTACAAGTGAAAAAGGAAGCTAGTGATAACGTGAGTGAGTGAATATATAACTATATGACTCTCTACAACTCTAATACAAAAGAAAGTTTATTTTTTAAGTCTTGTGAGTTGAAATTGAGTTTTCTGCTTTGCATGGTATTGTATTGCGTTTGATTATTGATTAAGATAGCTCAGAGGAAAATCTGGTCTCTTAATCAAACTGAGTGACTGAGCATAATTATTATGAGACATTTTTGTTCCTATAATGTAATCAAACATACATTGCAGAGTAATCGACGGATTGGTCTATCATCTGCCTATTGTATTGTAGTAAATCTGTTTATTTCAAGAATAAACCGTGAGGATTGGTTCCCTACGAAAGTAGAAAAAGGGTTCTGAGGAAATCAGAGGGTTTCCATTTTTTACTTTTGATAGTTGAGATATATTTAAAAAAGATTGTGAGTTGTGTTGACTGAAGAACAGTGAGCAGAATTGTAGGTAATATTAATAATTAACATGAGCGATTCTGTACAAATGGTAGGAATATAGTATCTAGCCAATGTAAAATGAGTATCATTATTTATCCGACGAAAAAACTAAATACTGACAGCCGAAAAGGAACGTAAAACATTTATACACAAATCTAGGTACATAATCTTGCGTTAATAAATGTCCAACAGTAAAATAAATCTTTCTCAATGCAGCTTCCCTACAAATAAAATACTCGTAACAAAGGGAAATGAATATTATACAGACAGGCAGAGATACACGGTTTAACTATTTAGTAAATGCATCAAGAGGAATTCTATGGTGCCAGGCTACAGCGATACGATAATAGTGAACTGACAGGACATCGATTCTTCGGTTGTGCTAAATAATCGAGTAGCCACAGACGGACTCCCCCTTAGTGGGCACTATCTTACAGAATGGCTCCTAAGAATGGATGTTTAGCTCAATCGTTACACGATAAACATGAGTCAACAGTGATAAAGCTCTACAATAAGCATCTTCTAGCTAAACCTTGATCTACGTGAGCATATGAACGATGTCTGTCTGTCAATCAGATCTACCTGTCCCAATTAGCTCTGACGACCACAAGTGAAGAGTCAGGTGGCGTCAGGACGCATCTCTCCTCATACAGCAACTACCTGCACCACAGCTGTGTTACCTTACTTTAAGAACCATGCATAGTCTGGGATCAGGAGAGCGTCTTACGGGCCAGTGGCCACTGGGATGTACTTCAGAGTGTACGAGTTCTTCCAGATCTCGGCCAGAGTCACCGCAGAGAAGAATCGGTGAAAGATATAGAGCGGCAAGGTGAACCGTTGAACCAAAATCCAGGGAATGGTGCCATAGAAGCTCAGCTGCACAGGGTCCTTCTCAGCTTTACGAATTTCCAGAGTCACAATTGCCCACATTGTCAAGTTGGTGATTAGGAGCAGAGTCACGATCTGACGACCTGGCTTTGTTCGCCCGTGCTCGGGCAGATGGATCCGGCGACGACCAACGTCAGAGATGAACAGCATTTGCACGATGACCTGAACAATGAGAACACACCAGCCGCTCATTACTCTGACTGCACTGCACTCCACGCATCCACCTAATTACTCCCATCTCCCCCTCTTAATCACTCCACGCTCCTTCATTAGGCTCATTAGACTGGAGGAGGATGGAGAAAGCACCTTTCTCCACTCTCAAGATATCTACTACTGCTATTTATTTTCATTCAGGCAATTTCCTTTACGATAATCCAATCTTTTTACGTGAGTTAGTTCACAATGTCTACTCCACTGCAAAATAGATGGCTCAGCAGAGATAATGAAATTATACGCCTATTAAATGAAGAATTCTCCAAGAAACGTGCATTTATTTTGAATTAAGACGCAGGAGTGACACTAACCTGGAGCAGAACCAAAGCCGCTGTTCCTGCAACCAGAAGTGAAGGGATATCCAAAGAGATGCCAAGAATTGTACCCGAAATCAAACTGAAGAGAGCATAAGCAAATACTCCCAAGATCGACACGCGAAGCAGAATGTCTCTCAGTGGACTGCCATGATCTCCATGAAATCTCAAACGTCTCACCCTGAAAGTAACAAAATGTTATCTATTGATTCACTCACTCTTATTACACCGAAGTGTGAACACAAGCTCTCACGTCCATTTTAGACAGAGAAAATACAAATGGAAATGATGCCATTAAAGTTGTAGCCACCCTACATTAATGGCATCATTTCCTAAATATACCCCAATAAATCTCCATAATGCAAATTTTGTTCGACGGGAATCTATTGAGATTCTCGGATATCATAATGGCACTCTGCATCCTATATCCTCTATTTATATCATTCTCATTTATTTTACAGCTCATATACATTATTACATACTCAGCGCAACACAACAACAATATATTTGATAGGATTTCATGTAGGGTGCATATAAATATACGAGCATCGAGAATAATTGCTGAGTGAAGATGAATTGGCGTAGAGTGCCATCAGGCAATTATGACAGTGTCTGGTCTGGCGGAGTAAATAAAAGACAGTAATGCAAATGAAATTACCTAATGAATCCAATCAACGTAGCAAGGAAAGAGAGAAGAAGGAGTCCAGCATGAGAGCAGTCTGCCAAGTAAATCGCCAGAAGTTTGAGTTGCTCCCTTGCAATGAGCACAAAGAACAAGATGAGACAAATGAGAGCGGCGACGAGGAGGAGAAGTCCGCAGAAGAGTCCTTTGCTGGCACCAACGCAATCGACGGGTCCCGCCGGGCTCCCACTGCCCTCAGGCCCCCCGCCCGTGTAACGACTGTAAGTCTCCGTCCCCATTTCCCATTCCTGTTGACTCTCCTCGCCTTCTTCCGCAGATCTGAAAAATGGAGAGAGCGCATATAGATAACAGAAGACATAACAGTCGACGGAAGAACTGAGCCATTAATTTCTCTTCTAGGAATTCCCCCGTGCATATTATATCTTTATACTCAGGACTCTACTCACAACTGAGGTTGGCAATAAATACCCTTTCTCTCCACTCTCCGAATCTCGGGGACAGGAGTGCAGTCACAATGCCAGAATGCCCTCCTCACCCAAACAGAGAAAGGAAATGGACTGCTGTTGTGTATTTATTGTTAGGACAGTGACACTGCCATCCCAAGTCGATCCACTTACTTTCACTCGTGCTGAAGAACTACCTCCAACACTCATCTCTTTTTCTATATATATATATATACTAAGTATATATACGTATACGTGTATACTTAGTATATATTTAATAGGTATATAGACGGGAGATATATTATTTACTGGCTCAGAAACAATTCAAAGTATTTTCCGGGGTATTTTGAGCATTGAGTTAGATAAAAGTTACCCTTTAGTTGGGACACCGCGTCCGATATTCCTCCAGATGATGAAAACAACAGCAGCAGCGATTAAGCTGTACTCGATAACTACCGGGAAAAGGTATGGAGCAGCATCCGTGACGATGGTCCCCATGTAAGAAATTTTCTCGCAAGTGATATTGGTCGGGAGAGCGGCGGCAGTGGCATTGACTGTGGGCGCTGGAGTGGGGAGGCGCGAGCCGCTGCCTCCGAAACCTCCTCCTCCGTATCCTCCATCGTAATTACTATTACGGAAGCCCCCCTCTGCGTCCAGCTCCGGAGAACTCGTCGTCGTCGAAGAAGAAGTGTTCCAGACTTTGAATCGCGAATAAAAAAGACGGTCTCCCTCTGCAAAAGCATTAACAACAAGAGAGTTGTGTAAAATGTAAATCCCACGACTGTCGGCTTACTTATTAGCCGCTTCCCTTCTTTAGCTACCTACATAAGTAGCTAATACAATTTCACCCGATTCTCCTCTCTCCCTTTTTAAACTCTGTCGCATTTATTCCGCTTTTATCTTTTGCGTTACGGAACATTTAGACTTTCCAGACTGACACTCCTTCCAACTAATTGCAACTTCTCAAAGTATCTCTTTCAAAATTGCCAACATCGGGAAACTACGTAACTAACGAAGGAAGGAGTGTCACAACAGATTTCTATATGCTAACTATATCCGTGGATTAAGTCCTGACTGATCTAAGGACTCTAGACGAGTAGTCCGCACCCAAGCACGTTCATTCATTTTTACGGTGCGGCGGAAGGTTGGAATGGCCAATAAAGCAAAGTGTATTGGCTCTACTACTTTATATGAAGAGGATGGAGCATAAATACAAACCTCGGATCATGTAGTCTTCAGAAAATCCGTAGTGCTTTGTGATTTCCTTGAGACATTCACGAACCAAAATCCTCAGCCAGACGCAAAGATTTGTTGCCACGACGTGCATCAATCCAAATCTTGCTATGATCTTAAACTTGTGAATTCTCAACTGGAAATTTAAACGAAAAAAAATCATGAGCCTTTCCTTCTACGCATAAAATTTACATTGCGCAATAAATCATGAATCCTTTTTTGTGTCTTACTTCAAAGTGTACAAAATAAAAATGATATTGCAAATTGCAAAGGCTCAGTTGCAAGGTGACAGACTGAAATATGACTTTCTTTTTTTGTGGGTTAATGTAAATATAGATCACATCTGTTATACTGACATGAGATAACCTTGCGCAATGTTTTATTTGATTGATTGACAGAGAGATGCAAAGTTCTTTGTAAATTATTTTTGCCAGAACGATAAAAAGCTTGGCTAAATTCAATCGCACTCTAGAGGAATAATGTTGAGACAATATTGTACATACATGACATAATTGCACAATCTTATCAAAACATTTCAATTTTCAAGACAAATCCTGAATGATGGCGAAACACTGACATCGTACAAGAACGGACAGCATGATAAATATAATGTGCATATAAGGAGTCATTCAATTGGATTGAAGAGAAACTTGTTGCAACTGATATAATATATAAACTCACATTCGTGCAAAGTGGCTTGGTTCAACCATAAGCCTTTTTAGAATTATATGAAATCGAAGGGAATGCATTGGGCTACTACAGACACATATACCCAAAAATATGTTATGCGCATTTATAGAACTGCAGCAAATATTGAAATGGACAGGCGAACGAGATTTTATTAGGATTGCTCGACAGAGAAAATGCTACTTCTCCTTTAGACAGTTATTTAATAAAAGAACGGCCTGGCCTGCCTCTATGACTGTACTAGCCTATACTCTCTATTCATAAAAGTGGCAACTAGAGAGTGTAATATTTTTTTGCTGTAAAAGTAGTTTTTTCTTTATGTCTATACAGGAGATGATATAGGAAGGCTATATATACTCTTGGCTGCTAACTTCATTTTGCTCGTAGACGGAAAGTGAAATAGGTGGAGGAATTTATATTAGAATACTACAAAAGTAACTGGAATGAAGTTTAGAGGATTGGAGTGGAGTGACTAACTAAGTCATTATCAAAGAAGAGTATAATAATATAGCTGCGGATATGGGTATCAAAGAGAGACTGAGTTAAAAGTTCAAGTATGGAAGATAAAAAGGAGTTCTGTCCTGACTAAGAGCAATACCTTCTCTTCTCCATGATGCACCAACTAAAAAGGCGAGATGCGAGAGAGTCTGCAGCTCAAGTAGAAAGATAGGTAGGTACCTACGTATTTGTGAGTATTTTACATAGTTGTTTTGTGTTGTAACTTGTTCGTGTTTTGGATGTAGAGGATGGTAGGATGTGTCAAGATATTAAATTGCACCTCTCGTCTTTTCAATTCACTAACTTAGTAGTCTGGTAATGGTAGTAGTAGTAGTAGTAGGAATAGGAATGGGGTGTAGCTATTGGGAAATTGGTGAAATAAAATTGCTGGAATCAGTTTCAGAGAATTGGTTAAGTAGTTAGGAGGATGGTGCACACATACCCTGGAATTGATAAAGATGAAGTACATCTGCATAAATGTAAAAATCAATTGGAGAAGAGGATTGACTCCACGCAGGATGTTGAAGCACGGAGATGTCATCGGAATTTCAAAGAATGATCCGAGCTCAAGTCCAATGTAGATCATTGCTCCCAGTCCAAAAGCTGAAAGAAAGACACAGATAAATCAAATGAATGATTCACTCGTTCAACGTCAGGGCAATTGTTGCGGCGCATTATTCCTCTTGACAAAGCATCAAAGACTCGCAGCTCTCTGCCCATTTCTTTCTCGCACATTTCTTTCCAGTGCATCCCTCCATCCAGAAAATAGGGAGCCAGGCTGGCAGTGCCTGAGCAAAGTCAGACTTAACTGCCTCACTTCATTTGCATCCGCACAAACACACCCTGAGTCTGTGTTACATGGATGAGAGGAGCGTGTAGGGCCGAGGATGAGCTACCGCATACTACAAAGTCCTCTGCACCAAAGCCCTTGTTGTAAGAAACCTAATCTGAAGTTCAGAGGATAAGGTGGCCAGACAGGAAGAAGACTGGGCCTGCGCTCCTTAGGATTCCGGCTGTTGAGAGATGTGAGGAGGATAAGGGAATGAATAAAGGAGCGACATACCCAATGTTCCCATTCGGAGGAAAAAAGATCCATGGGCAGTGTCACTCTGACTTGTTTTGGGTTTAGGCCCATCTTTGGCAGAAGGGACACCAGACTCCGAGTTGGCTTTTTCTTGACTCTGCGAAGGTGGCGGCGGAGCTGCAGCTGATCCCGCATCACCAGATCCGTCGTTCAAATTCACGTCCTTTGCATCGCTTCCCTTTCGTACCCCTTTCAACATGCTCTAAATGTTCCAAAACCAGTCACACAACAAATTAGATTATCTTCCTCCAGGAAATTCGGTCGCTTTTACTGCGAAAGTTTTTTTTTTTGAAATATATACATACATACATAAATAGAGGACAATGGCAGTGTTACCATGTACTAGGCTTTTGATAAGGACGAAAGAGCCTTTATACCCTGAATCGGCTAATTGCACCACAAGCAACAACATGCTTAATTAAGCGTAGTTTCATTAGTATTAATTACTATGTAGGATTTTATCATGTACAGGGTTTGATATACATTTCAGGCAATATTCATTACATACAAGGATGAGATTCCACTATTCCACATAAAGTACAGCAGCTAGCATTATTACATTGATGTAATTATGTAGCTTGCATAAAGAAACATTAGTTTGTTTATAATGAGGAATAATTTGCAAAAAATATTCTTTCTCATAGAAATGCATGGACATTAAAGCAATTATGAAAATAATTGACTTTTATAGCCAATGTTTGTTTATTTATTTTCAAGAGATCTTTCATCTAGATCTTTGTGTGGAGACAAGAGACTGACAATTGGAATGCATCCCTGTGTATAGAATAATGCACATACATATAGAAATATAGTTACAAGTAAAGACTGCCGACGCCACCAAAAAATAATTGTAAAATGGCACACGAATCAACACATTGTAAATAGAACAGACCATACAACTCACAATCAACCAGTCCACAAATCAAACGTAATCGTAAGTATAATAATATAAAAAGGGTTTATTAAATGTATTTATTCTGCTCTGCATTATATCCAGACGAGACAGTCTGAAGAATTGAGCTGACTGCGAATGAGCCAAATTATAATTTAACAGTACAGACAGTTACGAACTGAACTGCCTGCCTTTGCCACCGCCACCCAAACAATATACAATTCAGATGTAAAGTAGGAAGAAACGAACGGAAATATCTCGTAAACATGCAAGACGAAAACAAAATCCTTAATCCAACTTGTGCACTACTTGTAATGTGCATGAAATGATATAGAGGACATAAATATAGCATATCTACAGCATAAATACATTGTTAGAGACAGAACCGGATTAAACTACAAATCTCACGATCTGGGAACACAACACAACAAACGAGCACATACATAATGTGAGTGAAACATACATACTACATACATATACATACATATACATACAAATACATACATACAAACATGTAACACAACATCATAGAGAGTGAGTTTAGTTTAGTTAGCACGAAAAAAGAGTGGAAAGGTACTAGGGACATTGCAAATTGCAATGCCACGAAGAAGAAACATGCAATTTGACAGAGAGAGAGAAAGAGGAGTAAACTAGTTGCGGAGTTTATAATTTACCAGAGGCAACTACATAGAGCGAGCCTTGCAAGATAATCGATGCACTACTACATAGATAAAATAAAATTATAGAAATGAATGGAAATTACAGAACTGAAAATAGAAAATGTTTACAAACCTCGCTCGGCAAGAGCGGATCAAGTCTTTCTCTCTGGGCTAATTCATACTTTGCTTTGTGACGACCTTCCTAATAAATCATTCATGATAGAGCAAGTCAAAATTAAAAATCAGAGTCAGAGAATCGTAAGAGAGCATTCAAGAGCAATCTGAGAGAGAAAACCTTTCTCTAGAGAACGATGAAAAAATCATTAAAGAATAGGAATACACAGGTACCGGAGTGAAGTACGTACTTGACTAGACTAGGATATTAGGAGACTACATTTTACTTACTTACTCTACTCTAACTACACAAAAAAGAGTCAAATGAAAATTCACACATTTTATAGGATCATAGAAATTCTATTAAATGGATTGCCCAGCTAGTGGCTGGCTACTCCTCACTCAACTCAACTACTCTCCATTGCAAATTGCACCTGTACTCACCGTCCTCATCTATAGCTACGTACGGCATCTGCTCCAAATTATATGGCACATCCTGCTATTAGCCTCGCTCCTCACTAAACTTTCTTCCTACAATCTGCAAAGTACATAGAAATGGGGAAAGACGTAGCGTAACTCGGTTATAAGGATTTGCTACTCATGTCACATCAGACAGAGGAGCTAAGGCTGTAAATTGGCACGTTGATAATGCTTTGCACACTCTGCGTCCATTCTCTCACTTTTACTAAGACGTCTCCGCCTCCTCCTTCCAACAGCAACTCTGTGGCTATAGCTATATTAAGTGTGATAAATATATTATGTGTTATAGCCGAAGGGATCTCTGCACAGTGCCACAGTAAACAATTCTATATAGCTGTCTACAGTAAAAGGAGATAGGCTCTCTGGCACATAAAAGACTATAGAGAGCGGTTATCTGTAAGTGGGATGTAGAATATGCTAAATATAGAGGTAATAGGATCTGGAATCCTAAATTCCTAAATCCACGGTGATTGTGAGCGAGTCTTTGCAGAGTCACGAACAAAAAAACCCATAGAAATGGAAATGAAAGACAAATAACGAGGAGGAAAGGGAAAAGTGAAGCGGGAGCCGTACGTACCTGGAGAAAAGACTGTTTTCGTTCTCCAGACTTGGAAGCTGCGGCGTCAGCAGCCACCTCCTCATCTTTCTTGGCCTCTTTGTCCTTCTTTTCCCGTTTTCGTTGCCGTTTCTTCTGAGACGAGTCATGGAGGAGGTAGCAGAACACGTACAAGAAGAACAGAATGCTTCCGCCATACAGGTAAGTGAAGATGCCCTGGAAGATTACATTCAACAGTCACCATTACCACAACCAGTCGATCCCATTCTGGCATAAATACACACCCATTGTGTTTTATACTTGAATTGTATCTCTCTCTCGTCTCTCTCGTGCCCTTAATATAATATTCATACACATTTCCCCATAAATACAACAATAAATGCAGCTTAGGCCCGCTTTTAAATAAACCTTCATTCAGGTACACAGAGATAAGAGCGGGAGACGGAGACGAGAGAGACGAGGTTAGAAATATAATAATATGCCAAAGGTTTTTTTCATGTAATGGAGAAATGTATATAGTTTCGTATTTATTACGAGCATGAAAAAAGGAATTTATGTAATGTAGTTAGTAGGATACCCGCTTTGAGATAAGAATCCATAAAACTGGAAAAGCCAGCTACCTTGTTAAGTGAACTATATTTGAGCAGATAGTCCTATACATATATTCTTTGCATATACACAGGATATAATAATGCATGTATGTATTTAGCGGCTATAAATATGTGAATATAAAGCCAAATCCAGTGTTTTCCCATTCGGATATATGTAGAATGCAATGTTACATAAAATATGTATAGGTGTCCAATGTTCACTTATCTTGTCCCATAACATCCATCCATTACATTAGAGTTACTTAGCACACCGTTATGGAGTGAGACGGGAAAGCCTTACATTTGTACTGTTGCCAAATACATATTTTCTCCTTTCATTGATATTTCCCAAAGCGGTAATTTAAAGGCAAGTGTAAGATAAATGTAATAAAGCGTTTGTTCTCACCTCAAAAAAGTGCAGAGGAACGTTGAGGGTGACAACTTCTGACAAGAGGAATGCCAAGCAAACCACCACTGCAAGTTTGCAGTACAGAGCACTGGTTATAATGAACAGAGATGTCCTAATGGAAACAGAAAAATAAAATATGTAATTAGTACTAATAGATGAGTCATTTGTATTTTACGGATGAGTGACATCGTGTCACACCCTATGACTCCTTATCGTGTCAACATAATGTACGTTACCACTCTACACATGTTTTGCCCATTTCCATAGCACGTAACAAATTTCTCTACTCACTATCAGATGACATGAGGTTTGCACATGAAAATGTGTTTTAATAAAAATTAAATTCCGTCCAATTAGTAGACTCCACCGAGTTGGTCCAAACAAATCGTGCAACAATCCTCACATTTCTCCCTTTCACGTCATCTAATATGCACTTGCCATGAGAGCCTCTGCTCAATGACAGATAGTGGCTAATGAAATGACAGTAAACATAAATGTAATTGCATATTCCATGCAAAAGGAGGCGACCACAAGTGAAGTGCAACATATTTATGCAATTTGCATTTATATTTATGTGTGGAGTAAAAAGTATTGGAGTCACTCTGGGTTTATTGCCGTTGTACGGAAAAGAAGGAAGGAAGGCCTGAGTGAACAATTGTAGCAACAAACAAAGAGACAATTCAATGAGCTCCCAGCTTTGTGAGCCAACAAGTAAGTAAACGAAACTAATGTAAACGACCCACCCTTTGAAAGGTATTGACCACATATCGCTACAGTGTGTATAGTCAGTTGACTGCCGCTCTCTGCCTCTTTCTGTTCGTTGGACTCGAGCCTGTCTTCACTGTCTCCTCACAAACAAGAGCCAAAAAGTGAACTGGCACTCGTATGCAATCCAAAACATTGGATATATTCATAACGCATTCATCTCCAGGAGCAAAGCAACCCCCAATGGAAAGTCGACCTTTTCTCATATCGAGCCTCGCATCAACAACGCTGAAATTACGACATGCACGCACGAATGTTGTTTCTCGAGCCTCCTCGCTCCTCTCTCTCAACTAATCCATACTCCATCCATAACGTGAACAAAATAATGCAAACCAAACCACACTCTTTTATGCCCATAGCAAATCCATAGGATTATTAGTCAGTAGAGCATTGCATGGTACATCACAGTTTTTAAACTGGCTCTACTCATGTCTATTACCTCTCCAGTCATGCCATGCCAGGACATTGCAAACCATATACACACAACAGACCATATCTTGCACTATTCGCTTCCATTCCACTCAATTCCAGCACAAATGGACAGAATAATAAACCGCACTGGCCACTAACTACATAAATGCTACTTAATGAGTATAATATATTATTCTCTCTATAACAGAGCACTGCAAGTCCTTAAAACATCACACAGTAGCCAAGTTAAAACTCCTGGGCCAAAAGCCAATATGTAGCGGAGGCGGCTCATTTCATTAGCATCAGCGAGCCAGCTTAACCATTCAACCAGTTTGTTCTCTACTACTGTGCGTCCCCTAGGATTACCATAATATTCCTCGCTACTCTATATTATGTGCAACTACATCCTCGCACCTACTCATCTCACTCAGTCCACGCTGGACCAGATCTCCAAATCTTCTCGTCTCTCATGACTACACCCATGAACATGGATTATGTGGACCAAGCCCCAAAATCATACACTTACATTCAGTTCTACTGTACTCAGCCTGCACTGAGCATTCATAAATATACTTCTCACAAAATTTAATGTCATGTATAATTATATAATCATGATTTATTATCCAAAATATTTATTTGACTCTTAAACTGATTTGAGTATGGATACAGCGAATTCGTCTCCAGAAAAATCAATCAAAAATTCATTCCCTCGTATAAGCCTCTTATTAACACAATGTTTACCCTTGTAACTGTGTGAATTCATTGAGGCCATAAAAATGCTTTTAAACTATTCCAATTTTCCTTAGGACCTCCAAAATATTGCACTGTATAAAAAGCAAACTATATGCAGTCGCTGCAGACATGTACATTCAAAAAAATCGAATAATTACACATTTAAAAGAGTAGATATCTAGAAAATGCTTTGTTTCTGCTACCAAATGTTCGTACAACACCCTGTATTTTACTGTCCAAACATTATACTAATAACACACTGCTGTGAGCGACGCATATAATATTTGGATAGTTGGAGTGCTTATTTTGGAGAGCTGTTTACACCCGGTCACGACAATTATATTGTTTTATATCTGAGTTTAATATCACGAAGAGGGCCTAAAATTTTCGCCGTTGTTTGCTAATGATTAATTCTGAGTTCGTATATCCAAGCACATACATGGATGTCTGCTACTTAATAGTATTGAATGCGTGTTTCCTATACACATACGTAACAGAGACTTGTGAAAACAAGGAATAAACATTTTAAACTGTGGCTGCTTGAAGACCTACGAGGATTTGCCTGGAATTAAACTTCAACTCAGAACAAACGTAGTAGATCGTAATAATACGCAAACTTAGGCAATGTATTTACACGTGAAGCCTACGTGAGTGAACTTTGCTGCTATGAATCTCAACCGAATAATAAAATATTATGTCCCCATAATATGTGCATATAGCAGCAGTGCAGGCTATAGGAACGGTTTTCAAAGAGTCCAATATCATATTATGCGTTTTAAGACCAAGTTTTAAGGTTGGCTGTCAAGCTGAGCTACTTGTGCCTACATGTATGCATGTGTGTGTGATAAGTTGGAGGCGATGCATTTGGAGTCCCACCCTCCAGTTGACATGCACAATGCTCTGGCTGTAGTCATTATACTCGTTATTATGCTAAGCTAAACAATAGCTAACTCCCTTTGCTACTCCAACACAAAAACATTTCATTTGGCTCTAATTGCACGAAGGCGAATGAAAGGAAAGGAAGGAAAATAAACGGAGCTGCCAATAGTCCAAAGTACTAATTAAGAGAAACAATTCGGGAGTGCGAGGGACTGGAGTGAGTGAGAGGACGAGCGATGAAAAACAGACAGACAGAGATAAACGAAAACAACGCACCTTCAATCTTCCATTAATAAAGTATACATAAACATATCTAGAAGAAAGAGAGAGAGAGAGAGCCATAAAGTGCTCGAATTAAAATTTACTGTTAGTAGCCAGGGAAGGAAGTGTGTCCACTAAACTACCCCGCAGACTAAATTCACGTAAATATCACACATAAACACACATGCTCACACTTTCATGTGATTTACTATAAAGTTTTACCTATTATACTTGCATATGAATTACCTAACTGAATTAGTTATAGCTCGGCTAGATGCCTACAGGAACTGCCGAGTGCCACGTACGAATACATATAAATACACGAACACTAATGAAACCGAAATGGCAGTCGGAAGGATATCGGACTGCAGAGCTATATTTAGCCTGCCATGTGTGAATTAACCATGCATACTAAAGCTAACGAAATAAATTTGGTAATTAGACATGTGGAGTGGCGTCAGGAGAAAGGCGAGGAGAAAGACATGACAGAAAGGGTTTATCACTAGTCGTGTCCAGGACAGGCCCCCAAAGTGGCCGCTTTGTCGAATTGAATCGGAGGGCGAAGGGCTAAGGGCTAAAAGGAAGTGCGGGGTGGCGGCGGCAGAGGGTGTGTGGCGTGGGAGGGGTTGGGGAGGGCGGAAAGGCCGCAGTAACGAGGCAGGGAGGGGAGGCAGGCAGAAAAGCAAAGTCACAGAGCAGAGATCACCTATTGAGAACGATGAGGTTGAGGAGCGTATCTTCGGGCGGAGGGAGAGGGAACTCTTCTGGAGCGGTTCCAGGACCAGAGCTCTCTACAACGGTCACACTTTTGGTTTTCTTCTCCTTGGGCTTCTTCTCCTTGGACTTTCCTTTCTTCTCGGCGAGGGGCAGAGTGGCGGCCTCGGATATTTGTTTGTAGCCTTCGACCTCGGATTCGACGGTAGCCACGTGGACTTGCTGTCCACCGCCCATTGTTGCTTCACTCAACAATGTGGCCAGCGAAGGGCCTTATAGAGCACGATGCACGAAACAGAGTCGCGGAGTCACAAACACAGGCTGACGGGTCGGGGCTGAGTGTGGCCGACGGAGAGAGAGACGAGGGGCGAAACCCGGAGAGCAGACAGAGCAGAAAATGGCTCCAGACTTGTCCACGAACTGTGCACTGCGTCGGTCGGTCGTTGCTCTACACATCCACACTCTCTGGCTCTGGCCCCAAGTTCGATCTCTCCCAGATCCGAATCCCGCAGACTCCAGTTCCTATGGTTACTTGACAAGACATATTTCATCCACTTCCAGTCTGCACGACCATCCAGGGGTGAGCTCCCGGTTTCTCCAGCCAGAGACGCTGCCTGCCTCCAGCCACCCATCCACCACTCCGCCACACACCAAGCAGCATCTTTCGCTGTGCAGGAGCAATGCACGCAAACACCGACACATACACAGACACATGCACACACAGACACATATACGGCCACTCGCCCAGACACCCTTAACTACTAGCTCTGCCACAGACCCACTCCTTCCCACTGCCGCCAATGCATATAATAATGCTATAAGTACATAGAGAGGCCGACTCTTAGCTCGTTTTAAGGGGACGCTATAGATCTCTCTCTCTCTCTCTAGCCTGCTCCCACTTTCACTCTCCAACATCTACGAAGCGGCGTTGAGATAAGGAGACTGACTCTGCTCCTACACACACGCACTTGATACAGACGACGTCTCCACTCCTTCTCACGCATTATCTCATGTGTAGCACTGTCATCTTTATGCACCTACTTATGAACACAGCAACCCAGACTCCTTATAGTCAACCATGGCGTTAGGCATCTTCCTACTAACTACGTCTCCATGTCTGAACATCCCTTTCTCTTTCCTTTGATGCTCGTGGTAAGTAGAGAGAAAGGAGTATGGGCATTCAGCGAGATCGGCTGCAAGTGAGATGTTGTTATAAGGACCTTAAATGGTACAAGGAGAGAGCTGGAGTTGTGAGTAGTGCGGGGATATGAAGATACTAGTCCAGCCCCAGTGAACGGAGTAGTCCTCACTCTGTGTGTACATTTTAGAGAAAGTACACCTACTTTCCCAGTTCCGTCTCGTCCCGTCCTGCCTCACTGCTTCCCCCACTTCCATCCGCAAGCTCAACTCCGAACAACGAACCAGACTCCGAATTTATCAATTCACACCAAACGATCCGAATTGAACGAGAATAGTCGGATCAGGAATAGGACTCTAATATGTCTATCTCTCTATGTCTGTATCTCTGTGACTGTGACTACAAATACACATTTGACTCCTCTCCTCTCTCTCTCTTACTCTATCTGTCCTTTATGCTGTCGTATAGCCTCTCTTTACTTAACTTTGCACACAGCTCCACATTCTCTTCCTTAACAACTTTTACTTTCATTCCTTCCTATTACATTACATTGTAGAAACTGCCGGAACTTTCTTTACTGCCATCCCCCACTATAGCTAAATATATTTAAGCACACCCTTTAACGACACCGTCTTCACAGACATCAACATCAGCCAAATACTTCTGTGTACTATATCTACACTGACTACATCCCATTCCGTGTTCCTCAGATACAGGCATATCGATGTGAGAGTTGCTACAATACTGTGTGTGCTTTACGTTTCGAACTACATTAGCCACTGACTAGGCACAGTCGTGTAAACTAAACTCTTGCCATGCCGAGCCAAAAATACAAAGTCTAGCAGAGACTGAGCGTCTCGTTTACGTCTTTACTTTACCGACAATTCCTCCCATATTCTGTATTCCTCCCTCTTTCCGGTCACTTCCTTTACAGTCTACATTTTTTCTTGACTTTCACTTTTATTCCAAATATCTGCACATGCATAGCTTAACTACGTGCTTTAATACCAATACACGGATAGGCATGACTCTGCGATCTGTATTTTCCAAACGTTTTATTTTTGTGTCACGGAGGTTTCCGTGCAATTCTATGAACAAACGAGATTTTAAATTAAATGTGTTTTAGCACGTAGGTACAACAGTTTTTTGTCAGGTTGCTATTGCACAGAAAATTATATTTCTTTAGCAAGTATATTAAACAACAATGTCTGTCTTAATAAATAGCCGAAGAAAAAATCGTTTTGTGTAATAAATTATATAATTACATTATCCTATGATGATGTTATGAAAAGCTATTTCCCATGACATTACGAACTGAAAGGATTATCAACGGTTTATCAAGAACCAAGAATAAAAATCTAGGAATAGGGAGACACTGTAATCACGCGTTACTTTATATTATATTCCCATGTGAGTATCAGTTTGACTTTTCAATAACTTTTGAACAAGTAAGCCGTAAAAGTTCGAATTTAATTTCTGGTTTGAACAGAATGCATATCCGTCCCTGGATTATTATGGTTAGTTATATAGCTATATAAAACTATAATTTTTTAGAACTACGACTATATAATTATGTGTGTAGTAGAGTCAATCTAGATGTAGGGCTTTATGTGCGAGGACAGATATATGTTTGAATGTGAGTAACCTCTATAAATATGGGCTGGTATTCATGGTGTACTAACCTCTACAACTTTACATTCTCGCACAATTATGGCTCACTTCCTCAAGCAAAGTCCCCAATAAGTATATAGCTCTATCCTTTCACCATCTTTATGAACTAGACAGGGAAAATCTGTATTTATCCGAAAAGAAGGCGAGTAATAATGCATATCCCCATTGAAAGGCAAAGCAGAAGAGGTTTTTAACTTGGAAAACTGATTACACAAACTTTTCCTGCCAATCGCAAAATACTATGAAATAGTAGTTTGAGCTGATAAGAAGTATAAGAAGTATAGGTTTAAGGTGAATAGCCAATTATTCAAACTCTTTGAAAGCTTTTCATCTTCAGCTCGCATAATATTTCCGCAAATCTGGCTAGAGGAGTAAAAGTAAGATCTCGTAAGCAAATATGGCAAGGGTTCCATACGCTGATATTTATTCAGTAGTAATGTCATTCCTTCAATGAATGAGCCATTCCTTTTTGTGTTGCCATTTGCCATGAATATTTAATGCTTTCCATTTCTTGCATTTTACAAAACTTACTTCGTAGAATATTACTGTTTCTCTATTATGAGCTACGACTGGTTTCAGCCTAAAAAATGACAAATATTATTTAAAGACATAAAAATAATTGTATAATTTCATAGGGAAGAGAGGCAGTAAAAGTTTAAAGAGGCTAGAAAAGTTGCTGAAGGACAAATGAGAGAAAAGTGCTCAATAAATTAGATTCGGAGAAGGACATGTCCAAGACATTTCTATAAATTTTTTATTAGAGTCGATTGTATTTTTGTAACCAACGTCGAACACGATGTATGAGACAAAAGAGAAATATGATAGGGTTATCGTGAAATCCTACGTGTGTTCTATAGAGTGCAAGTTGAGTGTCTAGTCTACTAGAAGGAAAGTTTCTCCATGGATGAGTATTGGATAAAATGTGTATTTATTTTCGGTTGAGAAGGACATAAGGTCCTATAAAAGTGAATTGTGTGTCCTGATGACAGTATGAACATAAAGATTGGTAAAAAAATCTTTGTAGTTGGACTATTGTGTATATATATGGTTTGTGTACATTTCTATTGTTTCGCTTTCTCCGTCTGACGAGGAGGAAACATGGGCAGCACTTGACTGACTCTCTCCGGGCATTTCCCTCAATTCTTCTTCGGACTATATAGGAGCTTAAAGAGTAAAGTTAGCAGGGAGAATAATAATTGAAGTGGATCTGGTGCTTTTCTGCTGATACAAGGGAGCTGAACTGTATTTGTTATGCCCTTCAGGCAGTTAGTCCCACGCTTAGCTTACTTAGCCTACTACTTATGTGTGTTGGAGCTGAGGGAAAATGAGTTAGAACAGACACTGGAGAAAAGGGCGCTTTACAAAATAAGCCACTAGTAATTCTTCATCATAAATAATTCAGCTGGTCGAGTTCAACCTGTTAGCGCTGTCAAGACAGAAAAGAATCTCGCTCATAATCTATGTATGTAGTATGTGTGAGAGATAGCCGTTCGCTCTCGTCTCCTCCATAATATTCCGAACCATCCACTTTCACCGAGAGGAGAAGCTCATGCTAATGGCAACTTAAAGTGAGAGCGACTAAGAACTCCTCACTCGCCTCGACCATTGCTCCAAACCAAAGCACAATGGCCAATAGCATTTGATAAGACGAACTTTCATAATAATTCTCTTTGTCTCAGACAAAGTAACTCTCCAACTTAACATACACCCACATAAACCAAGCGCAGCAAAAGTGCCCGATCTCACTTAGCATTTCATACATTAGTCCACGCACACACATACACAGTCCGTAGGTAAGGAACGAGGAAAATCCAAGGAAAGCCACTTCCGAAAATTCAGCGCCGTGCCTAGCCCAAGTATTTTGTTTATTAGAGTGCCGAGGAGTCTGGGGTGGCTTTGCCTCTCCTTCACAGTTCACACTTAGCGCAACCTGTCCTAATACACAGAAAGTGGTTGAGCGTTGAGAAAGTGCAGCGGGGAGCGATCGATTACATTTTCCTTCAGACTTCCCTGTGATCCATGACCAAAGAGAGGGAAACGGACGAAGCGACATGGAGTCGACGGAAGGGAACAACTTTCCTTGGCCCTTCTTCTTCACCACGCAATCCCTAGGCTCAGCAAGCGAAAGCACAAGAAAGTATGGCCACGGCACAACTCAGAACAACCGACGCTTCTCACTCCTCGACACTCAACTCAACTCATCCTCTTTACCACACAAAAATACCCCGACTACCTTTTCATCCTCGCTGCAGAAGACAGAGAGAGAGTGCGGAGAAAGCAGGGAAACTCACCATCGCTCCTTCCACTTTCTCTCGCAGGGAGGCTCTGGTAGTGCATTTCTAAAGTCAAAGTCTTTCTCCTACCAGACCTGTCTCTCTTTAGCTTCTCTTCTCTAAAAATAATGGATACTCAGACACTAGTATCATTTCTCTTGCTTTGCTAAGAAACTCCTTTCTCCTCTACTTTCCCACATTCCCTTGCCTAGGAAATAACTACATGGGATTTCCTGAATATTTAAGCAATGAAAAATCCCGTTCATTTTGTACCAGTCTTAAGACTACATTTCTCTGCTTTCT
>JAAAYG020034379.1:44037-91350 GCA_009936455.2 Tomocerus minor
GGATTTCCTGAATATTTAAGCAATGAAAAATCCCGTTCATTTTGTACCAGTCTTAAGACTACATTTCTCTGCTTTCTTCCCATATTTAGGAAAACTATATTTAGCAACTTGGTTTCCTTAGGGAACAGAGCATATTTCTTAAACCAATGAGGGTTGTCCTGTCCTACAGACAGGTTCTAGTTACATACATCACCTTAACTACATTCGAGCACTTTCTTTACGTCTACCAAAAAAAGCAAATCTACAGCTACATATATTTCATAGAACAAGAATTGCGTTTCTCTTTTTTATTTACTCTGCTCGATGCTCCAAAGAAATCCTGTGACAGACAGAGAATGCGTAGAGACGCTGTTGTACTATGTAGTCATGCTTATTTTACTTTAAACTTCCTTTTGTCATTTTGCAACACAGATACACACAGATACTCGACAACAAACAAATAATGCACTGTGTACCAAATATCAAAAGTGAAGAGTTTGCACGAGACGAAGCTCATTTCTTTTTTATGCATCCCCGCTTACATCGGTTCTCTAATAATATGATATACAATGGCCTGAAGAAAAGTACTCAGTACCGAAGTATGTACGTAGCCACGACAAATAAATAGGTTATGTTGCAGGTACCTACCAACTTGCCTATATCAGTACTTACATTTTTAGGCCTAATATATTGCCATAGGTGCTACAATTCGCAATATGCGTGTAATATTCACCCAGTTTTATTTCTTCCACTGATATATGTCGTCGACGATAACTACGTGTGTTCTACATTACGAATTGCATGCAACTTTCCCGTAGGTAGGCAACAGCATGTACTTCAGTCCCAGTAAAAACATCATTTTTAAAAGCTCAGGCAATAAACAAATGTCATGAGTTTTACGCGTCAGTATGGATGGACCTACGTTAAGTTGAAATTCGTGTTGCTAAATATTTCACTACAGTAAACTGACATAAAGTAGTTCATGTCATAAACACACATTCTACGTACTAGGTCGCTAGGTTCGGTGCACTAAACTACTCCTTCTCGATTTGAGTTCCGCCTCGACAACAAACTATTAACAAAGAACGAGAAAGTTAATTTTACTTCAGAGTCACCCGTTATAAAAACATCAACCACACATACCTATGCACTCTAACAAACTTTTCAAAGTATAAACTCGACATTTAGGCCAATCCTTTTGTAACAAATGCTGAATAACTTGGGGTTGTTGATCATTTGTTGTTTTTATTGTCATTTTTCTATTTTGGAACGACTCGTTTCCATGTAGTCCTAGGAAATGGCAATAATAATGCGTTAAGAATAGAAAGAACACACGTTTGTCCTCCTGTATTCAAGTTCAATAAACAAAAGGAAGTGCGCTCAAGAGCGAGATGAATATGAGAAGAGAAGAAACACATTAGTAGTCCAGTTGCGTATTTGTATTAATAAAGATGACTGTGGAGATGGAGATTGCGTGCTTGTTTGTTACCTGATGGAAATTGCTAGGAATTGGATTTGGCAATTCGGCTCAGCACTTGGCACTTGTCTACTGAATGTCGATCTGATAAAATGGTAGAAAAAGGAAGGACATGCAATAAGGCACTTACTTGGCGTTCTTGGGAAACTTGTAGGCATAGTTGCAACACCATTTCTGAACCGTAGGTTGTTGTATCCAGATAAACGAAGGAGGTCGTTCGGCTGCTACAGTTCGTGATCCCGAGCCGTCCGGTTTCACCTGCATTCCAATGCATTCAGTATTATATAAAGTTTTCATCATTCCCAACAAATAATTAATCTTGAGGATTTAGCTCAATCAGTCATGTGAGGTCATTACCTCTTTGTCGCTGCACTGCTCTTGCATTTTAAATCAACAGAAAGCATGCATCATACACAAAGAAACTAGGTAATCAATCCATTTAAGTAAATGCCTAGTACTATAGCTAATATACTCTAATCCCTACAATGTGCAAAATTGTACATAATAATCCTTTCCACTCAGGAAACATTTACATAATCGGACAAACTTGCCTTCTCTTAGATTACAATTTCATTCCTTGCCTTTCTCAGTTCCATTTCTATGGACTCTCTTGCCAAATCCCATTTCTGTATCAATTCCCTCCATTCCCCAAACACAGATAGAGAACAGGGAAGAAACTCATCATATTTCCCTGTTTTTTATTACATCCCGTCCCATCTAAATCCATGAAAAGAGGAAGAACATGCGTAGCTACATGCTACATACTTTTGCATTAGACTCCACAAAATTGTGCTTTAAAAATATCCCATTTTCTCTCTCCCCTTCTTCCCGTTTAAAAAAGCGGGACTCGGCTTAGTTATTTTTTATGGTAACTTATCTACTAGTATGCATTGTCTATTAACATAAGCAAGAGTCTTTGGCCGCCCGTGCACGAACCCTCTAAGTTATACTTTATGGTTAACTACCTTTAATTCCACTGGATTTAAGAAGTCTTCACTTTGTGCTTAGTTGCCACCAGGGCCTGGAGCCTTTATTTATACCGAGTAATAATACTAATCGTAAATGATTATTATGGAGAAAGTCGAGTCAAGGGAAAGTACTTTTACACGTAGGACACTCTCTTTCTCTCTACTCTATACACACATACTCATAGCAGCGGCCAGGGCCATGGCTTTCCATTCTATTTTAGGGCAAACTATTATCCCACTACTTTCCTACTACTCAGGAGAAAATGGAATATGAAACTTTTTCCTCTTCCCACTAGATACATAGTTGGAAAAGTAGACTTTTACATCATAGACTCACTTATAGAGAGATATAGATATTAACTTGGGCGAGCATAAAATCTAACTAACATAAAATCTAGCATGCAATATGCATTAGACACTCTTTTAGATAGTACTTGCAATAAATACAGCTGAAACGTAGCGAGCGTGTGCTAATAGACAGCATAGAGCTAAGAAAAGTAATCCGAATTCCATATTGTGTAACATAGGAAGGCACTTACATTATTTATAGAGCCTATATACACACCATATACACAAACACGCACGACTTGCAGTTGCTGAACACATTCTACAATAATCCTCCCTACATATCTATAGTTGAGAGGTAGGTACACTACGCATGTACATACATGTCTCTCTTCCTCAAACTTATGTGCATAGTTAATTATTTTATGAGTTTATCATCCATTCAGCGGTTTTTATGAAAGTTAGTTAGAGTCCATTAGGATTTTCTCGTTTCACAAGCTGGAGAAAGAAGGAGTCCATACACAGCCCATCACATCCCATAAATTCAATATCTAGCTAATCGTTTAAAGGCAGGGAGTGGAATGTGTTTAGGAACTGTCTACGTGCGTATGTGGAAACATATTTACTAGAAGTGAGGTCATATTTCTTTCCGCTCTCTAACTGTCGACATATTTGCGTAGCTGAATGTAAACAAGTGCAAGATGCAGAAAGACATGTCTAGGCGTCTTTTGAAAGGAGAAAGTTTGGTAGCTTGAATGTTAGGCAATTCATTCATTCGAGCACGTTCCCTCAGCTACTCCCTTCTTGTAACTTGGCTAGAATTGACTTTTTATAATCTACTCAACTCAAGTTTTCCATGTAGCTATAAATCATAAAATCATAAGAAAGCGAAGAGAAAGCGACCATCACCTGTTTCCTACACAAAAATTTCACTCTCAACAGCCAGCCTGTGCTAAAAGGGTTCAACCACGGAAGATTTAAGGATATAAGAAGAAAGAGCATCGTACTAAGGCAGAGAGCTAGAACAGTAGTACCAGACAGTCCTAACATAATTCCTCTACTCTTTCTATTCTTTAGCTTTGTAGGCAATAAGTACACATGTACATGGATACAGGGAGCAGGAGAAAGTGGAGGGAAGCCGCGTATGAATTTATGGGCTTCCTCCTTCAACAAACTACAAATGCGACCAAAAGGAAAGAAGGAATAAATTCCCATACTCGCATCGCATCCCATCACATAACAGCCACACAAGACATTCAGCTCTATCCAGCTAAGTTAAGTACACAAAACCAACACTAGTCTTCCCTTGGCTCACTTGCCTGACTGATGTGAGTGTGCAAACTTGAAATAGCATTTCTCCCCCCAACGTCTATTGATTTTGTCTCGTTTAAGTCCTCTCTACAGTCGAAATGAAAGAGAAGAGAGATTGGAAAAAGACTGCCACTCTCCAACCAAACCACCAAAACTTGGAATTCAATGCCTTATCATATGTAATACTATAATGTTGTTAAATACCCCCATATAAATGCCCTAGCCTCCCAGTCTCAAGTGACTCTATATACGTTTTATATAAATATTTCCAATTACAACACATAGGCATAGTAGTCACTCTACAAATACAGAGCAGTAGTGTACTGATACAATAATCTTCCCATTCCTCTTACTTTCTACAATTCTACACTGTCATTGTTTACTCGAGGAACATGTAGACACAGAGAAAGAGAGAGAGAGAGAGGGGTGCACTGGAAACTCTACTACTTGCATGTATCTGTTGGTGAACCTACTGGCAATTCCCTTGCAGTGTCTACTATATTATTCCGTAATGTAAAATTCATTTTACTCGACTTTGTTCTTTGTATAAACATAATGACAAGATTAGTAAACTATTCCTGGAGGGCAGAGAAACTTTGAAACTTTGTATTAAAACGGAGAGAGTAATTTTAATGTCTGTCATATTTAATTTTGACTATATAGACTGAAAAATGAGAAATGTCTATCATAGTCCCAACATATAAACTAGAACTTGCACGACTTTTCCTTCTTTCTCCTAACGGGAGAAAGGAGTGGGAAACTGTGATTTCCATAGAACAAGAACATAATGTACAATAGTGCCTACGGTCTCGTTAATGCTGTACATCAGTAGCTGTCAATGTGAAATATCCATAGCCTGACAGTGACTAAGAGTATAGCAATGGACTCTGCAGCTGCTCAGACGGTAATGACATAAATAACTCCAGTGAAAATGCATATTAAATATTTATAGTTAAATGTGAAATATGAGTGCGTTGAAAAGGAAAATATTTTCAGCTCAATTCTGCTCATGCTATGCCGGTCTTTGTTAATTAGAAACGGCGCCTTACACAAATTCTGAATTACTAATAGCAGTCAGTCATTTTCCTTTACTAATATTATTTAGTTTGACGGAAATGAAACACCTGGAGCCATGATCTATAAAACGCTTCTATAATTTTCTCGCTCTATGAATTTAGTGAAATATAGCAATGCTTTCAACTGCTAATAATATTTCTGCAGAATGTAGACGGTTTCTTTATATAATGCAAATACGAAGTGACTTTCTTCAATAAGGAGACAAAAAGACATTGAATTCCTTCATTCACTGTGCCTTTTAATATTTATGGGGAAATGAGGATCTTTAGGAAGACAGAGAAAGTCAGAGCATGGCCAACTATCAGCGGAATTATAGAGCACGATCAAACTGAGTGCTATCACATTATGGCTATAGTTATGGCGGAATATCCGTTGGAAGGAAACGTTTTCTTCCTCACTCACTGTGAATTGTGCGTGAAGTGAAGGAAGTGAAGGCCCCATTTCCAAATCTCAAGAGACCTATCGATCAGCAAAACAGAAACCCAGAAAAGGACTTGAAAAAGTGACTCACACCAGAACGTGGACGCTGAATGGACTATGGATTTATATCAGCTAATAAGGAATGTAACCGACAGTTCTTCGAATCCCTAACAAATATCATTTCTCTTCAGAGCAGAAGATAAAATAAGGCACATAAAACTACAATGCCCAATACAATGCTTCAATAACACTGCATAATAATTTATAAGACTTGTACGTAGCATTTTGACATTAGGTACCCTCTGTATTTATTTAAAGGAGCATTCGAGCATAACGCAGAACTAGTAAATTAAAGACATTATTATTATGTATAGCGAGTTACATGCACACTGTTTACGTGCATGTTCTCTACCTGCAACATGCAATATACATGTAAATGTAACATGCACTATCAAGACACGCGCACGCATTTAAACTCCTTGTCAGGCAAAAGGATACTTAATCTGGAGATAGGAACCTAACACAGGTTAATCCATAAATTCTATCTCGGATATAATAACTACTTACTATCATTTTTATTGGTATCTATCCGATATCGTGTATCTATGAGCTATCACATTACTTTTCCATTCCTTCTCGTGTAACACTAGCTAATCAAAATATACGGCTATCTTTTACAACATAATACGTAATATTGTTATCTGGATTTATCATCTTCCTCCTACCATACATTCACAGTACTACTAGCATCTAGTGATTTATGTTTCTAATGCAAATGCAATGTGTGCTATATCTTCTGTTGCACCACCATCACCATGTTTTCCTCTCAACTAAATATCCCGTCAATAGACTTTCTAAATCCCTTTTTTTAGTTTCTTACAAAATATTAGTGCTTCCGAATGTAGTCCGAAATTGAATAGTATCGTATGTATTTCTAATACTAACGACAGTTTATATTATATTCTTAGAAGAATACTTTCACTGTATTTATTTATCGTAAACTTTATTTATCGTATCGTAGGTAGCTACTACGAATAACATTTTATTAAGCACTTTAAGTTTTAATTTCCTACGATAAATACAATCATTTAATGGATTTGACCACCAGCTGCAAATTTTTTTTATCCCACTCGAATGTTAACGTGAGAAAATTTATTGCGTTCTCGCTTCTAACACATTTTTACCAGGTTGGGAAATTACATTAAAAAGGTTAAAGAGGGAAATTCGGGATTCCAGCAAAAGGATTTTTATGTTTGCTCTGTGCAATAAAAACCATTCCCTGGACGCAGCAAATCTGCCCAATGGATTTACATGGTTTACTGTAGTTACTGCAACATTAAACCGAAATTACAGAGGAATATGGACAAGAAATAATGCTTAGCTCATGTAGAGAATTTCGGGAGGTGGTGCAAGTATCCAGATTTATTATACGCTTATTTTTAACTGTGCGATTCGATAGTGTTGATTGCCAGTACCTATTCAAACTGCGGCTCTTCCTGCGAGAATCATGCATTGAAATGTAGTATCTTTTAAACGTAATGTACTTTATTACACGCTTCATACTCTACAAATGTATCCCTCACAAAACGTTTAAGCATTTGATAGGGAGCATTAATGTGGATTGTGAGTGAACTATAAATAGTTTATCCCTCGGAATTTTGTATTTACTATTGTAGCTAGTATTTTAATGCATAATGTGTAGGGTTAGCTGTAATGGAAACTGGTTTTATTCAGTGTTCTCTAGTAGGAGTAAGCAATAACAAATTATATTTCAATTCAATAAAATAGTAGAGCATGTGAGAGTTGTATGTAGTTGGATTGTCTGGCTATCGTGTGGCTCCGATGAACTTTTATACACACGGTTGAAGCTGTAGTGAAGCCCCAACATTAATGACAATAACGAAATCAATAATTTCCATGTAAGGAGAGAGCAATGAAATGACTCTCGGGCTCGTATTCTCTCGAGCACTATTGTGGAAGGGATCGTATGCATTTTGTTCGCGGCTCGTGCCACTACAGTTAACTCAGAATCAGCCAAGCCCAAAAGGCCAACCCAGCGATTGCACTATTTCACTTGCACGAAAGCCCCTACGTAAACCAGTAACTCGCTTTTATAAACCACTGCAAACTCTCCTGCGAACGCTGAGGCAACTCCTAAAATACTAAATATTTAGGGGAAAAAGAAAATCATTTGTCCAAAATAAGATAAAACTTTTCCTATGCTATAGCAGAGAGAGTGTATGTCGTAGCCTAGATAATTCTATGTAATTCCCTCTCTAACGCAAAAATATTTATGTCTTCTATAAAGAGCTTTCAAAACTAACAAACAAAGGCTCTAGTTCGGAAGAAGAGCCGAACCAAAACAAAGACTTACCAAATTACAGATAAGTAAAGTTTACTATTGTTGATAGGGAAAAGTTACTGTTTAATATCATTTAATTTATTGTAAACAAGAAAACTTTTCCTAACTATTATATAAGAAGCCTCTAAATACTTTATATACTCTTCTAAGTAAAATATACTTAATTAGCAGTGGAGCCAAGTCATTAGCAAACACAGGATAGTGGGCACTCAAAAACTTTTAAGGCACAAAACCAGGTCGAGAAAATGGCAAATACAAAAATTACAAAATCAGTGTTCTTTCTGTTCGTGGATAACGGGTGTAAAAACGTACCTAGTATTTATTTTTTTAAGACCTGAACCCTGTAAGACAAATCTTTGTTCATAAAAAGTTTTTAAAGAAACGTTAATCTTCTAGCAAAAGGAATCGTTACACTGACGAGTTAAATGTTCCTGTAATCATGTTGTCTTACTGTTGTAAATTGTCGGACAGTATTTAATTACCATAATTTCATTTTGGTATTAATGCCTACTATTAATGACTAACCGGAAAGGTTGCTGAACTAATATTTGAATGTTTTAATGAAGGGTTTAAATGAAATATGATTTTAATTAAATACTGGCTTCGAATGCAAGTAGATATATAGACAGTGGTTAGACATAGACACAGTAATATACAAAACAAGAATTATAAAACGGAAAAATACATCTTTGAAAATAACAGTCATATAGTTATTCAGCCCATTTAAATCTTGAACTTTTTAGCAAAATATTTTTCGGCTTTCAGTGAGCTGAATGAGCTATGCAAAGTAATTTTAAAGATAGGTAATGAAAATTAAATAGTGCATATCAAATATACATAGATGCATATAATGTAGCGTTATTTGAGAACTTGAGCGATCATTACAAAGACAGCACTCATACATGGTTTTTCTTTACGTTTCTATAACTTTTTCTTCCAGCCAGAAATAGTAGAGGCATGAAGCTACCCGACCCGAATTGGGATTTGAGAAAGAGATAAAATGGCAGTGCTACATACTACAGATATTATTGTATAGGTACGGAATAGGATTTCATACCAGCAGTAAAGTAACACCCAATACGAGTAACAATAATGATATAATAAAAAAGTAAAATAAAAATTTAATACTTTTTACATTTACAGTATTATGGTTTCGCTTTGGCTATTTTCAACCGTTCCACAGAAAAAGAGAGTTAGACATGATTCTAAATCCTTAGGAATTAGCATTTTAGTCCCACGATATGCTAATGTCAAAGGAAAATGGCACATAAATAGCGACTGAAACGGAACACGTAGTATGAAGTCCATAAATCAGGTGAGAAAAATGTTGGTCAGTGAGATGGGGAAAAGTCCGTTCCCATTCCATGTTTTACTTTTAAGTAGAGCAATAAATAAAGAGTAACTAAAGGAAAGATTTCGTTGAGGTGCTAATAAACACCTTCCATAAAATCAGTTAAAAGGCTTAATGGCGGTGGAGACTGAGAGCTATGCTAATCCCGAAGGTCGGCCAAAGCCATAAATAAGGAAGAGAACGAACCTTAACGACGGTGAGGACAGACTGCGGTGGCGGGGGGGCGACGGGGGTGGAAGTGGCAATGGCACTTGGGGGTGGGAGCATGGGGAGACTCTCTTCTGGATCATCAGGTTCTGGCTGGGCCAAACGGGCGATTGTCGATTGCTTACTTTTAGTCGTCATTGCTGCACTCTTCAGAAGGTCATCTCCTTCGTCGTCTGTCAATTTCTTGTTTTCGTTGCCGTTGTTGTTACTCCTCCAAAATCGCTCTTTCATCTCAGCCAAGTATGGACAACGCTGCATTCCTGCAATAGAATAAATAAAGACAATAAATACGTTGATACTTATACAGAACTCTGGCCCTACCAAACTCCTTCATTCAAAAAATAAATTTATTCGGCCTCACTGTGTAAATAATGTAGTTCTTAGGCTTTGACATTAACCTGTGCAACTCCATTTTTGTTATGCTAAGGATACACATTTATGCCAACAACGGCTCCTTATTAAATAACAAAAACAAATTATGCAGACACATAAAAATTATGTAGTCGCTGTGTACTGACATAAGAAAATCTATGTGAACAACTTTCAACTGCTAACATGTCAAGTTCTTACATGGCAGCGTAATAGCAATTTATAGCATGCAATATTTTGCATAGAGATTGCAACAATCCACCACAAGGTCAAAATATGTCATCGTCAGTTACTTTTCATGTTCTATCCATCACTACTAAATGCAAAAGCAATCTCTTTTAATTAAAAAAAAATGTATAATAATTTTTTAGCGTTGAAATAAATTTTGTCTCAGTGAATGCATTTCTAAGAATACGGTTGGATATAGTAATGGAATAATAGAAAGTATTCGATTAAACATTTACAATATCCTCAATTAATATTAAATGTTATGGGGATTAATACTGTTTTCCAACTTTACCGTCAAATTAGTTTTAATGATGTTCTAGGAAATAATTTCGATGCTAATCTATATTGTTATTACCCATCACAGTTAATGTTGTATGCAAGCAAAGGCGACGTTAGAGCATCTTCGCTGATGAAGATGCTATTCTGTACACAATAAGAAGCTATGTTAATAATAGAGGGAGGACTTTTAAAGATTTGATGCATATGAAAACAAGAAGAGACTTTTCGAGACGTGGGTTAGGTTTAGTCAGGTTTGGAGCAACGTGCTTTTTAATGTCCTGATAAGATCCAATATTAATTGATGTGCAATTTTAGTAGGACATCAAGGGTGGCTCTAAGACTCAATGAATAATCAAGTTTTAAGCCAACATTATTAACAGGACATTCTTTAAATCTCTTAGTCAAGAAATATTTTCCATAAGTGCGTCCAAAGTAAACAAATGGAAGCCATCTCTCAGACTTAGTGCTGTATATAGATGAGGACTGCACTAATCTCTATAGTGAAGAGCCTTTGAGTGAATTCATCTAAGATTCCATTATCATGCATAATTTAGTAGCTTTTTGTATGTAAACAATAATAAAAAGCTGTACACAGGAAAGCTCTTAATGTACCTACTAATCCTCTGCAAAAATTAAATCAGCTACCTAGCTGTAATATTCTAAACCATATTTACAAGAGGTCTAAAAGGAAATTTATTATTAAATGCTTTAAATATGCATTATGCTTACGGCTAAAGGCTTAATAATTGCTTCTTCGTGATGCACTTTCGCTTTCTCTAACAGCAATGACGTGTATCATATCTGAATATTCGCATTTTAAAATAAAGGTCTTTGGCATTATAAACTTCATCCCATAGCCATATCCACCTTTTTTGACATACTTTGAGAGTCTCCCACATTAACAACGTGAATATGAATCCTTGCAAACATCCATAAAATTTATTATGAACTAAAATTTCATGCGAAGTGCATATAAAGTGTAAATAAATAGACTTTATTTTTGTTCGAGGCTAATTAAAATAACACAACTTAATGTCTACTCAACTTTATAGCGCCAAATGCTTTAATGAGGTTTTATTATCAGACCTGCAATTAGCTTTGAACTGCCATTTCACACAGTTGTGTAAACTGCAGTCTGTTTTACATTTCAGTTTGCCAACTACTTGCCATCGCTTTAAGCTAATCTCACACATTCCCTTCATCTCTTTGACGTTCTCTGCCAGACAACCCTTTGTATATCTCATACGTGCTATTGCTATTGCACGTAGCTAAAAATGTTTAAGTATTAACGCCTTATTTTTATTCTTTCTCACTGCAAAATTTTTGCAATTTTTCATATCAAACTACTTTATTATGTACACTTAGGTGCCATAGCTTATTTCTAATTGAAGAGCATGGTTGTTTCCTATGCAGTGTGAACTGCAATATCATATTTTTGAACCTTTAATACAATTAGAATTTATTTTTCAGACTACATTCACACATTATATGCAGCAGATGACAGAAACTAGTGCTGTCTCCTGAAAAAATTATGGTTTCCTGATCGAAGACTTGCGAAACGGGATGTTTGCTATTAACATGGTTTACATTAATGGTGTAAACGAGTATTTTTGAAATAATAAACAACGAAGACTTATTAAATATTCAGCCATTCAGGTCACTAGGTAGTTGGGTATTTATGAAAGTTAAATCATTACCTGTTACATTATTATTAGTTTCCCGATAAGAAATATAATGCCATAATAATTTTCATATCTATAATTATATAAGCCCTAATATCTAATATTACTAATAAATAAATATAATAATAATTCAGAATTTTGGGTTATGGTTGTTAAGAAAGTTTTCCATTCTCTTTAGTGTTGAAATACATAGAAATCAAATGATTACCACGTAACTACACGAATTTCTAACGGTGTGGACTTCTACAATTCTTTATGTCTCATTAAGAGCTAATGTCAATAATATTATTCATTTATATTGATTAATGAATGGAATTACGCGACTTATTTGGTATTTATCACGAATACGAAAAGAGGCATGATAACTAAATAACAACCGCGCATTTACTTGAGAAGAAATTGGGAGAAATGTCGTGGTCCGTGGAGGAGCTCATCCAGAAATGGAACTATGTCCATTACTAACGAAATTGTAAGTTGGAGGATGGGATTGTTTAGGCGTTTTGGTAACGCAATTTTGCGTTACTATTCTGTCTATATGTCTATACGAAGAGTTTACAATTGCACATTAATGGGCACCATGTAGTCTGTAGTCTCAAAATAATTGCCTAAGTGTTATGAACAGACGCTATTGTAATCTGTGGCAGTTAGCATGCATAGCTCGCCTCTCATTCATGCTTACAACTACAAGAGACTAATTTGCAAGTTTCTGCCAAGCTCAAAGTTGTCCGCAGGCTGAAGCTAACCCAAACACCTACTTGTAAAATATCTTGACAGTTTCAAGTATCTACACAGATTATAAATCATTGTTTCCAAAAAGATGCTATAACAGAACAAGTGGAATATTTTCAAGAATCCTTGCCATGAGCTATAAAATCCAACTGTGCATAAATAAGAATTCCAATAGACAGACAGGTATTAGTTTGACCTGATTTTGCAGGAACAACCATTTCTAGTAAATCCTAAGCAATCTTCTGTATAACTCCCTGAAAGAAAGGAAATCGAACAGAAGATAAATTTTGAATGGATATATAACCCAAGAGAGTATTAGAAATATGTTGAGTCATACAGAGATGCCATTAAACTATGATCTAAATATTTATGTAGGTACTACAAATACAAACTATGTACATACGTAACGTATGTACGATGGAAATTGTATGGAAACTTTTCAAAATTTATTAATGTCACGAAATTAGAGTTGAGTCTTGGAAATCCATTGGAATTCCTAATGGAAAATTTAGTAGTCACTGACTGCAACGTAGAAACTAAGGAGGGAAATAAAATAGAACTCTCTTCATTTCACAAGGTAATGATTTTAGAAGTTCACCTGTAAAGTAAGTTGAACCTCATTCCGTGGTAGTTTTATATGCATGTACATTTACATGAACAGAGAGAAAGAGAGTTGCTAAATATTTTGTCCACTTCTCAGAATGATTGTTTATATGGGTGGAAAGAGAATCAGTAAATATTAGAGTAGATGCTGTGATCTTCTGCCTGGAGTCTCACAGGTCGTGTTTTAAGTTCAGTCAGAAATTGCACGTTCCACAAGAGTGATGATAATGTTGGAACAAAACTCACATATCAGTCAGACTGTCCAACGGAAATGAGTTTTAGGCAAAAGAAAGAAACCAGAGTGTATCTAAATAAATTGACTCGTCAAAATCAGAGTAGCAGGCAGGGAAGCGAGGAAGCATGGCATTTGCACTTCACTACTGCACAGTACAAACTACAGCAACTACACTACTGACTCTACTCACTGACGGAACTCGAGGACTAGCACTCTTCTCCAAAAAAACACTTTTGGCTCTTCCGCTCGGATGTGTGACATACAATGGCAATGCAATGAAATCACTGTGAATGTGTAGGTAGCACTCACTCACCAACACTGCTAGGCAAATTTTTTTAGTTACGCGGAGCAGCAGGAGGGACGCTCTATGTTCTTGCATCTAATGTAATATTAAATTAGTTCAACGAAAACTCCTCACTGCACACATGTACCTACATAAACAACTATCTAAATGACGTAACTCCAGCTCCCTTATTCCAAAAACTAACCAAAACTCAAGTATGCACAGCTTGGAATGATTTTTAACTCTGAACAGAACTCTCGAGACATTATTTTCTCGCTAAGATCTTCGTCTTATGAATTATTCCATCCAACCTGTTATATTAAGCCCATTATAAAGTTATGAAGTGCATGCACATTGAAAATGTATCACTATAACTGTCAGTGGTAGGTCGAAAGGCTAGAAATTAAAAATTATACAAGATCTTCTGTGAAATCTTTTATGTGTATCTACCAGTACAGCCTTTTTCCTACAACATTTGTTTACAATTAAAGGTACACAATGAATGCTGATTTTGCATGGTGAATTTAGTTTCTATTCTGTCATTTTCTTTGGCTGGGATTTATATAAGCACTTCAAACAAAATAATTTGCATTACGAAAGGAAAAAAGATCGACGCAATAAAAAATGTAGTTGTTGACAGGTTCTTATTTGCTGTGAGGACATAAGCGTAGGTAGAAATTGAAAACTTCAAAGTAATAGTTACATAAAATGTTTTTGTATAATTGTAGATCATCTATTATTATTTGTCATTGCATGTGCTCAAAGGAATAAATAGGTAAACGCTAAGGGCTTTGCTAATACTAGTGCTTTGCCATACAATAATGTATTAATTTCTTTACCCTTTCCCTTCCTTAGGTCAAATTAATCTCTGAAGCCAATGGCTTCCTCCGCACAACCCTAGTAGGAGGCTGATGGGAAAAGTCAACTGATTTTATGGACAGTTGTTTCCATGCAACTTATATAATGTCCTCAGCTAAATTACATAGTAGTCGACGAAAGTTGTGGATAGTAATTATGAAGTAGGACTTTATAATAGTCGGGACTCAGCCAGTGGTTACGTAATATCTTTGTGCACATAAAGAAGCGTTATATTATGGCGAGTTAATATTATGTGTAGTGCAGATGTGAGTTTAATAGGAACAACATGCCTCTTTAATTGCAATGACACCATTAACCAAGAAGATGAGATGAGCGTCTGTAAAGCGTAGTAATGAGCAACTATTGTGTCTCTTACTGTGAAACAATGAGAATTCAGCGGTGCCTTGACTTTTCTACGCTTCAGTTGGGTTGATAGGCGATTTTGACTTTGACTCTCTCTTGTTTCACTACTCCAATTTAGACTTAGACATCGTGGCAGACTCATTTTATTTTCTCGCTCTGTCTGTCTGCACGTAAAAATTGCCAGTCGGCCGAGACAAGGCGAGGTGACTGAATTCTCTCGCTTGTTTAAAATTCGTTCAGAGACTCCAAAACAATAACTATGTAACTACACGTTAGCATGACACATTAAATACAGTTTACGTAGTAGTAGATGTACAGGGAATAAAACAACTTCATCCTAACTACAAAATTGTATAGCTACAGATAACATGTTGTCTATTATTAATGCCATACACAACTCTGAAATGCTAGACTAATGTTCTAGTTACATCCGTGTGATTACAAATAGCTCTCTTTGTCAGAGGGAGTCAAGCGACACGCACTTGAGAAATATAAACTAATAAAATGAAACTCTTTCTAGTTCATGTGTGTGGCTTTAAATTTTAACTCGCTTGGTCGACTGAGGAGAAGAGCACTTGGCACTAATTTAATGTCCATCACACTAAAAACAAAACGTTTATTCTCATTACAATATCAACAACACACTCCATACAATAACCTCAAAGAGATCATTGCTACCATCAACTATGCTCAACTGTAAGTTACATCTGAGGATGTGACGAATTCGAATTAGATTATTGTTATTCTCATGTCAACTCTCAACACCATTCAGAACAGACGTCACAGACACACAGACAGACAGGTATAGTATATAGCACAACTAGCGCATAATATGTTCGCCAAAAATTATAAATCCAATTCAGCAACGCTCTGCCACTTTTTAAAGATTGATGATAATTTAATTGAGACGACTGAAATCAATTAATCGCCCCTGACACAAGATTACAATTTAACAACGCTTAGCGCTTCTTTGCATGTGCGAATGCTAACCTACTTTCCTAATCAACAATTCCACATCGTCAAATAATTTTAGTTATAGCAATTGTATGAGGCAGGAATATTATTAGCATTTTGATAACCATCAGTTTTTGGAGTTGTGCTCTTTTTAAATTTTGACGGCCGTTAAAAAGCACAACGACCTAACAAACAAATTAATGCTATTGTCAAAATTAAAACTGATGTTAGTAAATTGCACAGTAAAAGTAAAATATTGTATAAATAAATACTAGAACGGATATGTTTATACAGTTAATCAAATGACTGACTAACTTTAATAAAACTCAAAAAATTCACTTTTGATACAGATTACAGACGAGATATATTTCAACGTTATTTGCAGTCAAATTCTAATAATAAACGGCATTAACAACGATCCTAAGAATTCACTTCCTGTAAACATCATAATTAATAAGGAAACTTGCCTCGATTCCTTTTTAGAAGGATACGAAGGAAACAAATGAGGAAACGTGGGAGTTTACAATATATACATTTTACGTACCCAATTCATCTATCATTACGAAACTAAGATTAGCGAAAACTATGAAATATATTCTGTGAGTGAAGGAAGCGAATCAAAATATCCATCAAGAAATTGTTTCATTCTGGGCACAATAATACACCATAAATAAATTATGTGTAGTGCTGAAATTCTGCTGGCAAATTTACATAAGATAAATTGGTACCATGATAAAAGGAAAATTGTTTTATATGATATTACTGTGAACTGGGAGCAATGAGTTTTCCACGAAAACTGAGTTTGATATCCGTCGACGGAACTAACTAAAGATTTCGCTTGGTTCTGCTTTTAGGCTCTTGAATGGGGAAGAATAAGGAAGATAGTTCAAAAGTCATTAGATATTAGATCCCATAGAGGTGCAGAATCTCAGATATTTTGAAAGGATTAAAATTACATAACAAGTTCAATGAACGTATGTGAACATTGAGCATATAATAAAAGTGCTGATGATTATTACAAGGATTTCTAGTCTCACACAGATTTCTAGTTAAAGGGATTCTTGTCTCACACTTCACTTACTTCCTAAATGTGACTCTAACGTGTCATATGTGAGAATGAGAGAGAGAGAGTGGCACACTAAACTAACAATTGCTTAAGAAATACTTTTTTCATTAGAGAAGAGTGCAATCTCTGTGTCTTTTAATATCTGTATCAAAAGAAGTTGCTTCGACGTAGAGAAAAAGAGGAGAGCTAAGTAGTCGTTTCCAAATTAAATTCACGGGGAAAATAACAGTATCTAACTAGTAAATTGGTAGCATTATTGTTAGTAGTAGCTCGAGAAACAACATTTACATTCCGTCCCTATCTCAGAGCACAGATCCCTTAAGACAAAAGAGAGGACGAAGAAGACGAAACTACGATAAAAGAACTAGAGCTAAAGTTTTCTCTGGCTCTTCTTTGCAATTGAATCAAGAGAAATAGAGAGAGGATGAGTTAATGCAATGCTACAGCCTATATTCTACGTGAGCTACATACATTAAAGAATTTGCTAACTCAGCATGGGAGAGAATGAAGAGTACTTATCGACACGAGAAGAGAATGGACAACATTCAAGAGAGTTGCATAAAATTGATAAGTCATGGAGCTTCATTGTTCCTGTTCATTCGATGTCATAACACCTCTCTCTCTCTCTCTCTCTGTGAAGCTACTTGTCATACTCGTACATCACAATCAATAATGAGTTCACAACAAATCCTACTTACATACGACGGCGCATTAAATTTCTATTTGTTTATGTTTAAAAGGGTGATTGTCTCTGAGTTTGCACTGCAATCAAACGCTTCGGAGTTGCATGCTCAGCTTTATTTATTTCACGCATAGATCCCAATATCATCACGGTGGTTGACTCCACTCCACCGTGAGCTGATCTCTAGCAATTACATATTCTACAAGAGCACAGGACGGGAAAGCCGTTTTCATTAACTCCGTTTTTCCTTACTAGGCAATTGGTGAAAGCCAACATTGCGTTGCAGCCTATTGCATTGCATCCCTCTTCTCACTCAGCCAAAGTTTCCACTCGAGAGGAAATGCAATTTATTCATCAAGGATGGATGTCAATTAAATAGACAGACAATCCAGTTGCAGAGAGAAAAGAGCTCTAAATTCCTATTCCCCCGTGACTTCCTCAGCAGCAATTCACCTTGTTTCAATTGTTTTATATTCTGGGCACAGCGATTGCTTCGTAAGTACTAGCACCAGCTACGGTCAAATGAACTCTGCCTATGAGCCTCGCCGTCTACTTTAGTCACTAGAGGATTTTTACGGATAATTAAATTATGCGTTTTCATACTTACTCAACACATAGTAAAATAAACTGTATATCTGCATGCATAGATGCCATCTTAGCCCTGCGTAGATATGTATAGCATGCGAAATCCTAGATATTATCATATCCATACTTAATTTCATTTGCCTCATTTCATTTTCATTAGAGTCAAATTAAATTTTGCCAGACACATAATCGTATCTTTCACTATTAGCACGTCTACCACGCCAACAATCCTACATTTCCTATTACCAGATTCGCAGATTCCAAAATTAATCCTATTAGCAAAACTGTGCCACCTCGTAAAGGCATTTTATAACCAACTGTGTTCATGCCAGATATAAGCTCCTGTGTTCCGAATAAGCTTTGAATACAATAGAAAGAGAGTCCTTTCGCTTTTTAATGACTGTCAAAGTATTATTACTCACATTTAGGCTATTAAGATATACTTTGTATGCTATGACCGACCAAGTTTTACAGCGCATAAAACATACCTGATATTTTCTCTTCAATAGAAATAATTCAACAGTGTTTCACCTCCCTATGCTATTAACTAAAGTATATTAACCATTCTTCATATCTATCTTTATCAGAAAATTGGGTCATTACGGGACGGACGCTTATTAATTACATGATACTTAAATTAGTTAATATAAATGAGAAGAACATTGCTTCTGAAACATGTTGAGATTCAGGAGTGTTTAAATGAGATTATGTTTAAAAACCAAACTTTACCACTGCAATATTGCTGAAATTCCGCCGGATGCGGAATTCAATGATAAAAAACAACTGCAGCACATTTCATGCATAATGATATTCTATGTCCGTACAAATAGGGAATAAAAACAGTTGGGATATTAATTTGCTCAGTCAGAATAAAAGTTGACCTGTTGCTGGAGTAACAGATAGATATTTTTTATGAATATATCTATTAGATAACTTCACAAATAAATACTGCAGTAGATGGATGATGCACACAACCAAGTACGGAGATGAAACTTCATAGTACGTATGTACGTAGAGCAACGAAAATAAAAACAATATACACAGACTACATGAAATGCTAAAGGATGCGGCAGCAGATTAGCATAGTGTGATATGAAAACATAATAATAGTTGAAAAGGTCGACTACGTACTGAGTACAACAATAGTTAGCAGAAGCATGCATAGCAAATGGAATAAGCGTAAAGAATGATTTGATGGCTAAGCGGATAAGATCGCAGACAGATTACAATACAAAAGAGAGGAGTCAGACATGAACGTGAATAGAATTTCCAGGTGAACAGGATTGCACGGCACTGCACAATGCTAATGGAGAACTCGTTATAGGTAGGTAGCATTGAAATGTTGTGTAATAGGCAAGTCAATACGGATATCGAAAAGATATCTACAGGCGAGAATAAAATATTCACTTGAATCTTCAGAAATAGCTTGACTATAATAGACATTGACAGATGCATTATGTTTGTTAGAGACCTTTGTTGCCTCCCAGATTGATGGTTACTACTTTTTCATCAGAAACCCATACTGTTATCTATTCCCAGTACCTAGCAAAGTAAGGAGTACTGAGGAACCAGCTCCAGCCTGTATTTATCTCAGTACAACAGAAATGTGTATAATTACTTGTATCATAATTATTTGTTACAGCATCTACATTAGGCAGATTGGGGAGAGATAGAGAAATATTATTACCAAGCGGAGATTAATGGGAGATTGATGGCAACTTTTGATTAGACGAAATGAATTTTATTATGTCGAATTCCGCGTACCTTATTATTCCCCCGTCCCATTAAGGATTGAACCATTCCTCTTTTCATAAATGCACGGTAAGCATAAACTTTTTAGTGCTTTCGCCCAGTATACACTGACAATTATTGCACGCCTAGTTAAGGTAAAGTATGATTATCTTACGAGTGACTCCTGGATAATATGTGGGCTTATCCCGAATTGTGTCTGCTTGAAAATGAAAGATAAAAAATGCACGGTGTATACGTGTCGTAAGTTATTTACATTCAAATTTATGAGCTTTCAAAAGTATAGGGAATAAGGATGTAACACGTAAGGACATTTATTTACATAAAGTAGATAACCATTTGATATTAAAGCTCGTTTGGTCCGACTCAACTTTGGAATTTACTATCAGATAGGTTGGATCTCAAGTCAAATTATGCTTATTCACTCCGTCGTCTCCCTAGATCATCGTTAAAGGAAAAGGCCTCAGACGGTGATCATGTTCGGGAAAGTCTGCCTACAGCTACCTTCAAGATTCTTTCCCATCTGTTTGATCCTGACGAGTAGAGATATAAGAGGATTTGAGACACTGTGCATTATGGCGAGTTAAAGCTGAAATTAAGTTGCTTCAACCAAAACTTTAGACAGTAAACAGGGACAAGAGTTTCGCAACAGGAATGTAAATAGAGGGAGTGTATTAACCGCCCGGTATTCAGTCTATTATATAAAGTGAACTGTGCAGAAGAGTGGAGACGGGGAGGAAGAGCTGGTGGAGAGGTCAACAGAAAAGAAGGCTCACCTGGCAAGAGATCTCAGATGAGACAAAAGACAAACATAGCTTGCCAATTGCAGCAGACTACATAAGTAGCGATCTATTACAGAATATGAGCTACCGAGAGAGAGAGAGACAAAGAGAGAGAGAGAAAATAGGGAAAAGTTTGGATGGTGACATGACGGTGTGCCATTGCATTGCCATGCTAGCCAAGAAGAGGAAATCAATATTTTCGAAACAAGCTCATTTGGCTAGTTCACCAAGAGGCAGAAGAAAACAGTGCCGGCTACAAATGCTCAGAATGGAGCTAGTCCGTGCATGTATAACTGAATTAGGAGCAGATTTCTCTTTTCTATCCAAGGCACTTTGAGAAAGGAAATTGATGGCTCTTGCTTTCCCCTTGTCAGCGACCATTTCTAACTATTCCCACAAATAGAGGCAAAGAAGCTATTGGGAAAAAGAAATATTTGTATTGGAATCTTTCTTCCAAATCAGCCGTGTGCTACAATTCTCACTGTATGTAGGTGTGTGGTTGCGAACATTATGTGGCTTAGGAGTCCTGAGCTAATTACGCAGGGTTTGTTAGTCCTAGGCTTTCCTCCGTCCATTAAGAGTCGCAGTCTCGTCTCGTCAAATTAGTTCAAACAAACGAGGCATGCAAAAACGGGAAATATAACTATTAGCTAACCTACTTAGACATTTTATGTTTACAGTGACATAATGAAATTTCTTGTGTGACAGGCTGTAAGTAAACTGAAGACGCTCGCTCCCTTTCTAGTCCATTAATGTTTTATAGGAGATATTTTAAGGCTGAACGTAATAGATTGGGATTTTTGGTGAAGGGGAATTTTCCCTGGGGGGGACTGAACTGTAGGTAGCATGACAGAGCAACAACATCATTAACTAATGAATTCACTATACGGGACATTAGCTATAGGAAGTTGTGCTTACACTTGAACAGGAAAAGAGAAAGTATAGAAATGGAAAGTTGGCCGGAGTGAACAGTCGTACACCTTCCAACGCCTGTTCTCCCGATCCCGTTGAACGTGTGCGTGTTCACTTAGAGTTGTTGGGCTATGTATGTATGATTTGAGAGTAGTAGCTATACAGACAGAGTTCTATATCGGAACTCCCGACACGGAGTCTGTGTCCTATAAGTTATTAAGGAGTGAAGCAGTAGAAATAAAGAGGTCGGGCCAAAGGGAAAACAGGTAGCTTTAGCTTATAAGTCACGTAAAGTAAAAAAGAAGAGTGTGTATAACTGGTTTACCTACTCGTCAGACATTGCCGTTTGCAGTGTGCGTTAGTATTTTCCAAAGGCCTTCGAAATATTTATGTAGCTACATATGCACAGCTCTCCGTTTCGCACAATCAGATAAACTTGTTCGTAGTTTCCCTAGTCGTCGAAAGCGAGGAACTGTTCTGCGAGAGAGAAAGTAAACTGCGGGCGAGGAATTATAGGCTCTGGCTTGATTTTCTGTAGGCCGGCTAACAAAATGGTAAAAACTAAAGTTGAGGGAAGTGAAGTCACCCACTACTGCACTGACAACATGAGGAATGAGAGTATAGCCAAGGAACTCACACACTTTCTTTCTTCAGACTTTTGGCTGGGCAGAATAGGCGTCTAGCACAACGGTGCACAGGTGCAAGGAGATGCACACACGAAGCAACCTTCACTTCACTTCAGTTCTCATCAAATGTCCTAATATCGCCTCCGTTCCCACTCTCGACCAGGATTTGGCTTAAATAGCCTGCCGAAAGACTGGAACTTGCGTGGACATATGATATACACAGTGTGCCCTGACTGGCATGGCACATACGACACTCCTGGACAGACAGACACAGACACCTGAGTCGAATGCCAATGTGCTGCTGAGTATGTGATTGGTGTGGCCACCTTTCCTTCCGCGCTTTCTGCCACACTCAACTCCAACTAAAGCTGTTATCTCAGCCGAGTGCTTTCCACGCAGTTCTCCACCGAATAATAAGCCGTGCTGGAGAAAGGACAAGGACAATGACTTCTAGTGCCTGTCCTTTGAAAAATGCGGAGGAAGGCGAGAGATACCTACGTAAACACCATCCTGTCTGTGTGTGTGTGTGTCTGTGTGTGGGTGAGTTAGGAATCAACTGAAAACATTGCACAGGACTCGCAGTTCGGATATGTTGTTGTGGAGGAAATTCAGAATTGCTTTTACTTTTCCTTTCTTTCTGGAAGGATTTTAGTTGCGTGAGAGGTGGAGGTGAGAGAGTGGAGAGACAACAACTACTGACTATCACTCCGCTAAATGAACACACATCTCCCACTAACAACTATAGGAGACTCACATCCCAACTAACTAAACAAACTACCCTCCTCCTTCTCCGAAAAATTGACAAAGACAAAGGGAGAAATATGTGATTGCTCGGCTCACTGGCTTCTTTTGGTTGGCGAGAAGGACTTTCTTCTCATGATGACTTTTCCAAAGCTCCACTCTCCAGAAGTCAAACACTGTGGCTTTATTGATGTCTCTCAAGTTGACTTTGTGTGTTTGTGAATGTATGTAGAGAGAGAGAGAGCCGTCACACTTACTAATATTATTACTTGCCCTCCTTTCCTCGATGAGCTTCTATCCTATCTCTCTTTGTTGCTATGCACCTTCACCAATGACTTCCGACTTCTCCTCCGACATCCTCCATCCAACTATATTAACTGAATCTTTCAACCAACCACCTAACCAGAACCAAACCTACTTAGCTGACTACCAGGGGCTTTTCGCATTCAAGACATCAGACACACACAACAGAGCCCACTATCACACACGTTTCCTTTGAATTCCCTCATTCTCTCTATGAAAAGAATTCACATGAAATGAATCCAAAGTTCTGTCATGTAAATACTCTATCTGCCTTCAAAGACTAAAATATTATAATTCCAATAGGCTGCATCACGTTTTCCACTGGGGTTTCTCTCTTCCTCGCCGATTCCTAATTTACCAACGAAGTTACTTTACGCCCTTTACAAATCACATTACGAATATTTGCATTTTCTCGTTAGCTACTACGACTTATTACTGACTCTATTGGACTAGTAATTATTTAATTTGAGTGTCTCTAAGTCACATGTTATAACTTTATTTTTCTTACAAAATTTACTAGAGTTTCTTTTTTGAAAATTCAATATTCTAATTTAAAAAACTATTTTATATTTCAAAAACTTTCAAAACTCTTGTGGATAATAATAATGCCAGTAGATTCGAAAGAGTGACCAAATTCTTCAAGTTTATAATGTGTAGTCAATTTCCAAATCTGGATCTAGGCAGGCGCATAAATGTTTTTAGAGAACTGGAAGGAGAGTTGGGATTGTACTGTTTAAAATCCAGCAAGATAGATAGTGACTTAGTATTCTGAATGCAATAGCCTGTTACGGAAATGTGCGGAAGAAAAGTAGTGTACGTACTGCTGGTAGAATGATTTAAAGATGGCTATAATGACATAAGCGTGAAGGCGTATGGCAGTAAGTAAGTATAAGTGCACGGCAGTAGTAGTTGCCTCAGAAAAGCTCAGTAGTCGGAAGGAAAAGGAAGAGAGTAGGCGGAAAATGCTAGTTCATGTCTTTATGTGTATAGGATGAACCTTTTTAGTTTGCCGAGCGGAAAGACAAGTTGCGAAGCTCAGTCAACTTCTCCTTCTCCAAGGGAAAATCACGATGTCATGGAATGGAGCATAAAATAGCTAAGTGTGGCAAAAGGAAAGTCAAGTGAAGGATAGGAGAAGAGGAGATAAGAGCGTTAAGGCTATGAACACAAGAAAAATAATAACATAGCGATTAGTACGTGGGGTAGGAGGTCCCTTCCTTGTGCACTATATAAAGGCGATTAGCTCCTCTCTTACATAATTCTCATATTGTCGTAACATTATTAGCACAAGAGGAGGGAAGGAGGCTGCGAAATATTTGAGACATCTGTATCTATTTTATTGCTCTATAGATTCCAGCTATAAGAATATAATATTTGTGTATAGAGGGAATATATAGAGAAATATATAGGTACCTACCTAAGAAATATTATACGGGTGGATAAAGTGGAATCTCGCAAGTGAACCAGACAAGCTATAATCTTCTATTTTGTAGGAGTCTCAATTTTTGCACGTTAGTTATTGTATGCATGTTAAGCCTCAGCCAAGAAGAAAGCCAGGCTATCCGCAAGGATGACTCTTACTATTACTTTCAGCTTCAGCGCTAACCCTGAGCTCAACAGGCTACTTCCGACCATGTGCCAACGCCAACTTCAATTTGGATTCACCCACCAACACCCACACGCCTAAACTCAACAATGAGACACAAGCCGAAGAATGTGCGAGAAGATGTGTCATGTCATACAATGTTCTTTTATTAGAGCACCACCAAGTCTCCACTATGTAATAACAGGAAGAAACAGAAAATAATAAAATCCCTAAAATAGCAAACCTAATTATTAGCTATTACGAGGGAATTCCAATTCCCAGTGGAGGAGCAGCGAGGATATCTATTTGTTTTAGCTATCTGGAAACTATTACTCAAGTAATAATCTCAAACAGAACCTTCACCAGATTGCTACGTCCTTAGTCTGCAAATTTCGATTTTCTGGTTTCTCTCACTCTCCCTCTCGCTCCGAATACCCAGATTCCTAAATACAAAGATATATCTAACGGAAAAGCATGGGTACAGAAGATGCTCGATATAAATCATAGTTGACTACCTACGCAAATATCTTACCTTCCCTTTAGCTCCCATGAAATGGATCTATGATAGCTGAATCAGAGATACCTGAAACGTAACTGGAAGCAGAATTCAAACTATTTCATTTTCCGGGCATTTCATTAAACTTACATTATATATAACGATGACATAACATCTGATATTAGTCATCGAGATTATCCATTCAATACTCTCTATATAGGCTAGAATGGATTTTTCAAAACTTGACTTATGTACACCAGTAAACTCTTTTTAGCCTTTTATAGCCGGGTAGCATCTGTCCTGCTCACTCTTCTTATACTTATTACTTCCCTAGATATCTACTTCCAGTGCATTGATGCATAGATGATTTAGATAGCATGGCTAAGCTATTGTTTTATTCATGTCGTTTTTACAGTTCTAAAAAAACGGTTGTCATTGTCATGCTCAAGATATACTGTATTTGGTATAATGCGCAGATAGTGCCGTAATCTTACGTTTTTTTTTCTCCTGGAATTTACTTATCTCTTCAGACAAGTTTTTTCTTATTATAGACGGAAGGACTTATTGTTAAAGAAAGCATTCGATCTTAATTGAGAAATTCTCTTCCATGCGATCTGCCATTTACAAGTTTTACGTCGGACGTGGATACAAGATATAATTGTGTTACGTATAGGTACAGTATTTACAAAGGATTGGATTTAATTGGAAGAATACGGTAGCTGGGCAGATATGTCCTACTTTTATATTGAAAGAGGGAAACAAAGACGTCACAGAGAATCGAGAGTAGGCACCTACCAACTTTTATTAGGTTTCGTTTTTTATCATTAAAGCTCAGAATGATATACATAATCTAATATCTTCTTGTGTATTTCAGTTGTTATTTAAGCTGGACGAGTATGATTAGAAGAGACGAGCGATAAAGCTTCATTCTTGCTTAGAGATGTACAATCAGTCAGATCAGATCAAGCACAATGATTTACGAGCAGGGCTTCAAAAACAAATTGAGATTCCTTGAGCTCTATTTACTAGATACATACATAAATGAAAAGGAATGCATGTAATACAGAATAGAACAGGCAGGTCTGACAGACTTAGAATTTCCGAATTCCTTAATGTCAGCTTTGTTAAATAATGTTACGACTATAGCCATATATTTTTTCTTGTGCCATTTCCCTGCGGTCTGCTCTGTCTCTTCTGCGTCTGCTTTCCATAGCTCCCCACCTTTCCACACTGCTCTTTAGTGTTCTAATTCTTCGCATTACAGATATCTCGTGACGACTCTGCTGAGTCATTAATTTATGTGGAGATCTGGAAGGATGAGGAGAGGAAGAAGATGAGAGAAAATTGCTTTTTCTGCTTTTCGTTTGCATACTATTAGTTCATAATGGCTTTTTTCATAGCTAATTGCAGACACAAAATAGGATTACAGTATCCACTCCCCTTGGATCACATCTATCGCTGCTCACTACTCCCTGGCCAGAGAGTTTCCTTCAAAACACTGAAAACACATATCAATAATAGAGAAAATAGGGAATGAACTGTAGTTTCCTGCTCAATGCCAAGATGAAAGTGAAAAACAATAAAATTGTCTGCTAGGAGCCTAGCAATGAAATCATAAAATGGGATCACCCACCGGTGTTTATTTAAGGATCTATGTGCGAGCTAGGAGTGCAGACACTGAGTACAAGGATAAAATGAACTGGCGAAAATGTGTTGGGAATATGGAGGAGGAAATAAATATTTATTAGCATTGCTATTACTGGCATTTCTCTTGACCGAAAGTGTAATGCTGGTTGAGATGAAGTCGTAGGACAGGAGAAGGAGATGTAATTGAAGTGGATGCCAGAAGAGTGCAATTGATTCGGAGCTGACTTCTTTCATCTTGACTATTCAAGAGAGGGAAGAGTAATAAGGAAGCAATAAGGAGAACTCGAAAGAGGAAGGAACGGGACGACTCTCTTTCCCTAAAGATCTCTATTTTAGTGGTGGAATTGGAGGATGCCATGAATCCTCTTTTGTCATATCCCTTCATCCCACATTTGGGTTTGCTACTTGACTTATTGTCAGATTCAATACAACAGCCACTACGGCACGGCACAGGCAGCCCGACGAGGACCATGAGTCGAACTCTACAGCCGAAAGTCCTTGTGCTCTCTACAGACAACCATAATAATACGAAGTGAGTGTGCAGAGCTAATGGTTATTCCGACTATGTACAATATCTGTTTAAATAAGCTGTCAAAAATGATCAGCTCGCTGAAAGCAGCAGAGCAGCTTAGCCATTTATTATGTCTGTGTCCACGATAGCAGTACTTATTACATCTCTCTTCATTCTTCTCTGTTTCTGGCAGATTCCCTCTGCCACCTAATGTTGCCTTCACTCATTTAGTGCAGAAGTGGCAATATTAGTGCCTTGGCCAACCCAGCCTTCTCTGCATTCTTAATCTCCGTGTAAAACACTACAATAGATAACAAATGCACACAGTGAGCAAATTCGGCTCCTTTTGTTGACATAAGGCTAGGAGAGAGAAATCCCTTTAATATCCACATTATTTAGTATTTCCAGCAGTCGCTTAGCTCTTCTCTTCGCATACAGTACGTACGTTACGTAATACGTAGCTCATGTTTATGAGGCTGAGTTAGTTCGGGACGCTATTGCCTTGGAACTTTCTTTCAACATGCTACAAAGCACAATTGAATGCTAATGTCATATCAATGTCTCTATCAGTTTATCATCTTCAACTTTCGTTTAGAATGGCGTATGGATTTAGAGGCTTCTTCGCTATGCACGTACGAATATCTGTACAGGCTGTGTGTATAAAATAATGCATTTCGTCTATGTGATTTGCCTATCCAATATCCTCATTGATCCAGCCGAAGCGTTTTAGCATTGCTCCTTTCTATATAGTAGTGGTGCTTCCTCTATATCAGTTGACTTGAGTAGTTTATAGGGAAAAAGCTCGTACATTTTTCTTCGTTACTCTCCACACATTTTGGAGTAGTCTGAAGATTTGCTGTTTACTATGCGCTGCTCGTCGAAGGAACTACTACTTCATACGCTACTACACGCCTTCTATACATTTAACTAAAATACGTATCAACAGCCTGTCAACAAAAAAGATAATATTCACTACCTACTCATTCTGTTGCATGCCAGTTGTTTTCTATTCAACTTCTACTGGAAAACATTTTACACTATGTATATTCAGCTAGAAAAACAACTAATAAGCAACTATGAGATCACTGTGACTGCATTGTGTGTGTGTATGAACTAAGTTGCAAACCAGCCGGCTCGGCTCGAGCCAACTCAAGTAAGCCAAGTACATAATCAAGACATAAATGATACACGGCAGATGCAGTAAAAACTACCTATGACTACAGGCAAAAAGCTAAAGACCAACAACCCACCAAACACTCACACTCATAATCTCTGAACTCGAAAGGATATCATTTTGCATGGCACATACACATGAAATAACAAAATGCATCATTGCACAGGAAGTCCCAATAAAAGTTACACAGGACCTAGTAATTGTTAACTGCTCTGACCTAACTACTGACTAAGGCCTCTTCTAAAAAGATATAACTTTCCAACACGTATAAAATCTATATAGGTACTGTCAAAAGCATATAGAAAATTATAAGGTAACTGCTAAAACAGCCTTAGACCGTAAATTTTTATGTGCTACAGAAAATGGCATTTAGTAAATATATAAATGTGAAAGTGATTTCGAGAAAAGCATTAGGAGAATATTTGTGGACATAAAATGTAGTAGACGAGAGAGTGTATTTATTTAAAAGGAAAAATGTGTGTAAAGGATACGAGAGTTTTAAAGGCAAATATTTAAAAGGTTGAAGAAAAGGATTTAAAAGATACGGAATGATAAACAAATGGAAATACTTACATTGCACTCCAACCAAGGATATTGATAAAGACGCTCCGAGTGACTTATTGAATTTGATTTGTTTGTATTGTATCGATTTCGTTGGTTTTCAAGTAAAATAGAGTTGAGTGAGGATATCAGGTTCAAATGCTATTGGTTTAGTACTATGAGAGTTTAAGAGAAGATCCCGGCGAGCACAACAGTTAATGGAGTTCAAGATTGAAACTGAGCACAACTAGTCTACTTACTTGCAATGTTACTATTACAAACAAACCACAGGGTGAATCAACGCACATATACAGTACAGATACAAATGAATGAACACAAGAGCTTGTATCTATGCAGTAGGAAGAGGCACCTGAGAAGCCACTGACACAATTTACTTGATAACTTGCGTCCGTTCTCAATCAGATAAAATTCTCAACTGTGTCAATTGAACGGAGAACAGCAAAGGAGGATTCGTCGTCGGAAGGTCTGTTGAAAAGGAGAGTTATTTCCAGAGTAGACTACAGTTAGTAGTGGCTAGATATTTATATGTAGATAGGTATTGACTGAGCAACTGCAAATCAAACAATGTAACATAATATAGTAGAATTTACATGGTACACGGCACAACATTGGCAACAATACATTCACAAACCATAACTACATACGTACACAAATAAATACAATGCAAAATACAACAACAAAAAATATATTCCCTATATATAGAACGCTTGCGTTATGCCTCTAATATATGTTAAGCAGGAAAACAAGGATAGACAGTCGAGTTAATTAAACTGTAAAATGGGGTTACATGATGTTGAATAAAGATATACGGCAATACGATATTCTACTAATAAATGTATGAATTAGTACGCAGGATTACAGAAGGACTTCTGCGAGGAGGAGAAGGAACTGCCAAGTTATTTTAATAGATGATTCCTCTGAGCGAGCGTGAGTGGGAAAGTTTTTTACAGAGATTGGCAAGGATTTGTCATTGTTAAGAAGTCAGTTTATGGCTTTCTTTATAGCTATATCTTTTAGCACGACAGAGAGGAGGAAAACGCAGAGAATGGAGGTAGTCGCGATGTGGGTGTAGTAATTGAGTAAATAAAGCATTTTCAGACACGACACAGTTTATGACAAGTGAGAATTTAATTAGAGAAAGATTGTCAATGTGCTCTGAGTGTTTCTTAAATACTTAGACATCTCTCTTTAAACGGCTTCCTTGTTAAGACAGTTAGAAAGAGACAAGCATCTGCATAAACAAACGCAATCTGCATGTACCTCTGAGAAATTGTATTATCTCTTTTTATAGTGCCTCGATATTGTTCCATGTAGCAGGAGGTGCTACAGAACCCCGATTGTCAATGGCTTATATATACACAGTCAAGTCAAGACTTAGCACACCTACCCAAATAAACTCAAGTTTCTATTGACATAAGGCTTCATGCATTCTTTCTGCAATCCCACTCTGCATTATTTATGTCTAATTTAAGTAGACTCTGTACAAACATCATTTCGTCCAACTACTCAACATAAAAATTTTATTTCAATTTTTGAAGTAAAAAATGGAGAGATAAATCAGCTTTTTTGAAATAATGATATCAGAGTCGGATGTACCTATTAGGTAATTAAAAGTAGTGATTTCCTACAAGATAAAATAAAACTAGAGGACCCTTCTAATGTGTACCTGTAATATTTTGTAAGGATAAAAATCTACATGAATTAATTAAGATTAAGATATAAAGCTAAGAAAATGGAACATACAGTGAGTCGAAAATATTGTATTTTTCTTGTGGCGGGCGTCTGGGAAGAGGTGATGAAAGAGATTATTGTTCCGTGTTTTCCACTTGTTTCCTTCTATTTCCAGAGTTAATAGATCAAGTTGGACCTTAGCTGTTGTACTTTAGTTCACTTTGTAAGTCTGTAGGAGTTTAACAGTCAAGTGAGTGCGTCGATCCGCATCCCAGCTTTTTCACAAATAAATAATGTATCACTCTGCTGATTGTGTGTGACTGCCTTGGAAGTTTTGAGGGAACACTGAGATATGTATTTGGAGTAGAGAGCGACGCACAAACAAACGCTTCTGCTACAATAGAGTGATAGAATGTCAATCGTTTACATGTACGGGGTATTTATATCTCCATTTTCCATTTATGCATGAATGGGCTTTGTCCTTTCATAGCTCGTCTCGTCCGTTCGCTTGCTCGTTAACTAAAGTACAGTTTTCGCAGTTTAGCTACAACAGAGAGAGAGAGAGAGACATAAGGATTGACAGCTATTTAGTCTGACAATGATAAAAGGAAAATCTATTGTTCTTTAAGGGCAGTTGGAATAGTTGAAAGTGATTTGCTCCCTTAAATCAATTCCACACCAAATCAGTAATAATAGCAACAGAGACATACACAGCAATGCTTATTGTTTTATACGACATACCTTATCAGTTGCTGCTCCTCAAGCGCAATGTATTTGTCGCTATGAAAAACTGTCAGTTCCATGCAGTGAAAGATATGCAGATGTGCTGTGTTGTTCCTCAGAGTTTTCTGTGAACAAGTTAGGTCATTTGTATGGATTAAAATTGATATGCTTAGTAAAAGTCTTGAATTTCCTGTAGCCACACAGAGTGGGATTGATTTTGGCTATTCGGCTATAATATCGACTCTCAGTGGCTACTTTGTCTGAATTTCCTAGTTGAACACTATCGTCTTCTGAACACAGAAATTTCTGACAATTATTTAAGTGGATAGTTTCTCCGCTCGTTGTTATTGTTAGTTCGCCCTGAGTTTTTGCTCAACTTGTGAACTGGACTCCGTTGCAGAGGAGAATGCGCTCTTTTAGCACAACTTTCTAAGAAGCAACAGTCAAATGTACCTACCTAAATAGACTTGTGTCTTTCCTTCCTATACAACTCTGAACATAGCTCCAAAAGCAGTGTGCACTTGTACAGCTCACATATCCGATGATTTGTACCCAGTAAACTATTATTGTTAGGATATTTTTACGACTATATTCACATACGTACACGGAACAAGCAAGGTATTCAGTGCCTGTAGCTAAGATTTATCTTATTCTCAGTTTTGTGACTTTGTTAGTGGCACTGACACAAGAGAAAAGTTCAGATCACAGTTTTTTTTTCACTCAGCAAACATGAATACTTATTATTCGGGATAAAAGACGAACTTTCAGAGTCAACTGTTGACATGACATAACAGTCGAGAGTAAACCTGCCTCAAATGTGTTATACCGTCATTTCTTGTAAACCTAGTTTATTTCCCTACTTACATTAATAGAGACTATAGTGTTTCTACACCCACGCCTATTTAATACAATTGAGTGGTTTGAACTATGGAATTACCTGGCAATAAGATGTTATATAAGGAATCCTTTTTCTTCTTCCTCCAAGATGAAATAGAATTGTTCCAATAGTTTTTCTGTAGAAATGCTTTCAGTTGAAATTTGGGTTCTTTAGTCTTGGTCCACAGATTTGCACTTTGATATGTCGAATAGTAGTGGATATTTTACGAAGGCATCCAGATTCCGCTATTGTTGTTTGTTTTATTGTACTTTGCATTATTCCTTTGAATAAATCTATGAAATGCTATTTTCTTGTCTACATGTAGATAGAGATTCGAGGGACGAAGCAATTAGTCGATCCCCCTCTCTCTCTCTCTCCTCTGCTCACAACAATTGAATTGAGTCAGTCAGAGAGCAGAAGAACAGATCGACTACTATAGGATGATTCATGTACAAAAGTATTTATTAAGATCTGTCTGTCTGCTACGTTGGTAAGTGAAGAATACTGAGGGTAGGCACGCATGACACACTACCTCCATACGCACTTTCTATATAACGCGTCCTGGAACAGTTTTGATCTTTGTATCAACGCTAATACAGTTCTGACTCAATCTTTCCTATTCTAATGTAGAGATGTATTTAATGGTGAACAACTGGATGGTGGTCTTGTGCTTTGTGTTGCCTTGATCGAAGAAGACGATGATGATGAAAAGTTATAAATCTCAGAAGAATGTTTACATTTGAGAGTGTACAATGGAATTGAGGAGAGCGTCAGAAGAAATGCTAAGATTGGAAGTTATGTAATGAGATTTTGCTGCCGAGGAACTAAATAAGTAAAAGGAGGGAAGAAGGCTTAAAAATTCTCTAGCGACTGTAGCCAGAGTTTTCAGTTGCGTTTTGTTGTGGTCGGTGAATGTGTGCAGTTGCGTTCAGTTCTTTGTATTTTGTGGATATGAGTTCTCGTCTGCAGCTGATTAGAAGATGAAGAAGATGCTATGCTCACAGAGAGGCTAAAAATCCTTGTTGTAAGCTCAGAGGAGTTGAACTATTTTATTATTGTGGTTGTGGTAGTATGGGACTTGGTGTGCAATAGCAGATACTTAGCTTGGTTGGCTACAGCTACCTACCCTCACTGTCACTTCCTTTCCTTGCTAGTGTGTAGTGCTGATGAAAGAAGATCAGAGGTTTGTTTTGTTTGAGAATCTGTAAAAACCTTCGACTCGGTCACACTCACACTCGGGCCAGGATCAGAGCATTAGAGGAGGAAGGCCGGAGGAACGATCTCTGTGTACGTGGCTCCGTCAATATACTAGAGCCATGGAATAGAGCAGAGTAGGAGAGTGGAATAGGATCGCTCGGAAGGAGTAGCTTTTTGCCCACCCGAGCTACAAGAGCTAGAAAGAGGAGATCAGAAGACTCACTCACGCTCACAAAAATCGAATCGACGATTGCATGAATTCTGCCGTTCGCCTTCACTACACTCTCTCACGTTAAATCAACTCGATGCACCACACCGCTCTTTATTATGTATTAAGGGAAATACGAAGCCAATATGTAAACCTAACTTCATCTTCCTCCTCAGATTTGAGACTTTATTTTTTGGCTTCTCCTATATGCTCACTTAAACGCCTTCCCCGAACCAAAAGCCATTTTAAATGATTTTTAGAGTCAATGAGTGCGAGGAAAAGGATCACTTCCCGCTCCCTCACTATTCTATACAGTTTCTCTCGGGATCAAGTATTCTTTACTACTCTCTCGCTATCCTCTACCTCCTAAAATTTCTAATGTGGATCCGTTCTGAGGATCGCTCAAGCGGACTGAGCTCAACTCAGCCTCGTCTTCCTTCACGTTCTCAACTTTGGACCACGACAGGGCTCCAGTCCCTCACGCCTACCACTCTCTCTTCCGCTCTCCACAACAGCTCATTTCAGAGCACTCTTTCAACCAGCCCCTTCCACCTAGCCATCCATTGATACTAGCATTTTGCCTCTTACAGCGACGACCAAAAACCTCCACAGGTAGAAATTACAATAGGATCATTGGACAAAATATAAATCAAATGCTATCTGCGCTTAACACGCCCATTTATCCTCAGACATTTCCGAAATCTCATTCACTAAAATTCCAAAATATTCCCTTCCACTATGGAATACTACAAAAATCACCAGCACTATGCCATCTGCAAATTTCTACTGGAAAAGTCACGTTCATTGGGCAAGAACATCCCTAAGATTTCATTTCATAAAGTTCAAACATCGATTTATTTGTTGATGCTCAAAATATGTTAGTAAACCAAATTCTTGTGTTTATTTGCTTCACAGTTGTCATCTTGTGCTTTTTATCTTGAAGTCTATTATTCCTTTCCTCGCTATAATGAAGCGGACTTTATGGAACGCCTAAAAACGGAGTTTACCAATGAAGATAAAATATTATGGTGTAAAAATGTTGCAATGTCAAAAATCCGGGATTAAATAGCAAGTTAAAGTCGAGAGTGTTAAAAATGTTACAATTGAGAGTAGGGCTAGTGGTAAGAGGCTTTGAGCGTCGCTCATGAGCGTTGGCAATCATAGAGCAGGGAAGGAAGCCTGTTAGTCATAGTCAGTCATGAAAAGCGTAACTTTCCGTCAGTTCTCTCTGCTTTGTAGGAAATTTCCGTTTCGCTCTCCCGTTTCTCGGATCCATAGCCTAACATCCACCTCGGACGAAAGCGCATAGAAACAGACTACTCCTTTTCATGGCAGGCAACTGCTGAGGCCAGGCACAGCAACCCAAAAGACCCCAGCAACAAAAGGAGATGAATATAGTTAGGTAGCCTCCCTGCACCCACTATGCACTATAATATTGCAGCTCTCTCTCTCTCAAGAACTACGAAGGAATGGAATGGCAGACCGGCAATGGGAATGGAGACAGGAGCGAGGATTCAGTGGAGAGGGAGAGGGGATGCCACATCTATCCGTTCCACTCCCTCCATCCCAATATCCCGTTCTTCGTACTACACTTGCACTTACTCTCTTCGCCTTTCCCATATTCCCAGACCATTGCATTATTATTACCAAGCAATTCTCCTGCCTGAGTTTCCCTTCCTTTGGGTGCCTTGTTTGTGCCTTATAAGGAATATAAGGTTAATGCCTTTAAATACGGAGACCGAGGCTTGCCAGTGCTTTCCACTCGCTTCACACAGCCCTTTCCTTCTACATTCATACATCCTTTTATTATTACTAACGAATCGCGGGCGATCCTTATAGGGTTGGAGAAGGACCCTAGCTTCAGACTTTCATCTCCGAACCTTCAGACTGCACTTCAAACATACCTTATTCCAAATAAATAAGATCTTAAAGCTTTACTGCGTGCCATCCTTGCCCCCAAATTTTTAACGCTCTCATCCCTGTGCTATTCTCACCTTTTATCTATCTTCAACATTGTTTACTATACTTACTATATATATATGGATAAGTAGCTCAGAAAATTGCGTGTAATTACTTACTGTTAGGTTGTTACAAACACTTCATTAGTTTTATCATAAGTACTGACATACCAATCCAATATCTTGATAGTTTAACATTTAAGATATTCTGTTATTCTAACATTTTAGAATATGAGCATTAATATCAACAATGGGTACATATGCTAAATATAATATAAAGTAGTAAGGAGGTGCATTAGGCAATAATTATGTATTTAACCATAGAAAGCTCGACATAGACCCATATGAGACCGCTTAAAAACGTTCTTTATCCTGGGATGTCATAACCTTGCCATTTTACGATATTCTCAAGAAGTTGTCTCTAGCTATGTTATGCCTTCTGTAGGAAGTTATTTGGTGGATCCTAGCATTTATAAATATGATATGCACTTGAAATAAGGGAAGCCGTATTAAACGTTTTATAGAGCATCAGTATTTTTAATTTGATGGAAGCAGTATTGCATGTCTTATTCCAAAAAATGCATATTTTCATTTAATGGAATCCGTTAATATGCTTTATGCCACGTTAGTACTACTTTCAGTAGCACTGTTTTTGCAGGAAAAAATCAAATTTAAATAAATAATTTGAAAGAAGTTAAATAAGGAATGCTTAACAAAGAAAATTTCAGAACGCAGTTACAGTAAATTGGATTTACTATTTTACTGAACAGATATGACCTTAGTTCGTATTCTTGCCTATTATGCTATATAATGCACACTTAATTGCACAATTTTGTACTTAAAATTTTGCAGCTAAAACTGCGTTTTCGTTTATTTTGTTTATAAATGACTCGGTTTCAATTCTAATTGGGTTCGTCCCAGGCCAATATGCTATTTCCGGCCATGTTTAGTTCACTTCACTAAATGCTCTAGAGTCATATTGTTAAGGAGTACTGGGGATTTTGAGATGGCAGATTAAAAATTTTAAAAAAGTTTAAAAAAATTTGTAGTGAGTACAAATAAAGCACTTCAAAACACATACTGAAGGAGAGTGGAGTTGAAGAGCGCATAACCATTGTTAAGGTTTCGGATAGAAAATAAAAACTACCCGTATTCGCGTACCCTACCCGGCATCGGGTAAAAAATAAAAACTATTAACCTAGGATTTCTAGTTCTGCATCTGTTCGGGTTTAAATGACTTTCAAAAAGGAAAAAATAAATAAAACTTAAATACTTGATAAAAAATTTTGTAATCCTTGAGACAGTAGTAGCAAAAGTATTGTCGCAAAATATTATTTCCGTACTTAAAAATGGGCGAAAATTCGGCATTAACCTTGAGTGAACCCTTTCTATGCAATTATGAGATTTCCTAACGGACAATTAATATTATGGTAGCCTTTAATGACAAAATGTTTGTTACAAACCTGGATCGATTTGAAACGTAATAAGTCCAGTAATATAGTCGTAAAGAAGTCATTTGCTAGCTCCAAATAAAAAATTCTTGCTTGTAAATTTGCCTTCAAATTAACAACTTAAACGCTTCACACAGTGAGTGAGTTACGTGACTTCACTGCACATGATAGTCAAATCAAAAGTCTAAGGGTACCATGTGTGTGATGTGAGGTTGGTCTATATCACTACAAAGTGAAGGCTCCGGGCGCAGGCCACATGGCAGGCCTATTGCCAACTCCTCTTAACATTGCACTGTTGTTAATTAATGCTCGGAAGGCCAAAGACTGTCTAACAGAGCCAGTTCGCGGAAATAACTTTTATTAATCCCACTACTAGACCCCAATCGCAGAACCTGGATTTTCGCAGGTCCATATCATTACTTTTAACCCACATTTAGACTCATACACCACCCCAAAAACAGCCTCCGACCACTATCGCCGGCAGGATTCGAACCTTGGTCATGAACACAGACATTGATAGCTGGGCAGCTGTCTTAGCCACTAGACCAACCCGCCTGCTTTACCGGGGGATACCAGGATACCATTGAATCATGAAAGACTGCAATATGTCAAGTTATTTTTTCCCCTTACCGACATTCATTGTACAAACCCAGTGTTTCAAAAATATTATATTTGTAAGCATGTCATTGGAATAGAGGCCATGTATAGATAGTATTTTGTCCCACCAAATTCCAAAAAAATACCAATTGGTTGTTAACCTTAAGTTGGGAGACCCAAAGTGGCTAATTTAAACCAGATTAAGGCGATTGTTTGACCAGATTTGTTAGATTTTATCGCATGAAGGTAGATTAGCGCCTATAATGTCGCCTTGATTGGAAGACTACGTGAGAAATGCTGGAGTCTATTCGTGGTAGAATCTATTCGTGACGCTCATTCGAGTAGTTGCAAAAACCTTTGGATTGAGTATTGTATTTTTGTTTGTTGGTTGGTAGATGATTGTGGAATTCGTCAACAACCCACGAAGCCCAGCAGACGAGTGGCCGAAGGCCAAATAAAAGCACCTCTATTGAAAATACATATACGATCTGCTTAGCTGCCATTAACTTTTGACTATAATACTCCAAGAGAAATCATCCACAGAGTCCAGAATCCATAAAATTTAGCCGAACTCTGCCTATACAAACTGACAATGACGACAAAGACCATCTGCCCTAACACTTCGGAGCAGAAAAAACATCCTTACCTGTAAAACCGAATGTGTTAACACCTGAAGCACTTAACCAAAGTAGTCGATACCAATGCACTAAATTTAATTACAAATTTTAATAAAATATGGGGACATTGAAAAGAGTTATTTAATTTAGCTACTCTTATATTTCCGAAAAACATTAAAAATTAAAAATATTAAATGCATACATCTTTATCAATGTAGAATAAATCCTCACAAATATGGCAGCGATAATTCCACCCATAGAAAATAATTTTGAACATTTTCGAGTAATTTCACTTTGAAATGTCAATTTTGACTTTTCTTGGTGTAATTTCTTGAACAGGTCCATCCTAGATAGATTTTGTTTCCTGTAATTTACATTGGTAAAAACATGTAGTTGCATTTGGCGTTCTAATTGCTGCATGTTTTTTAAATTATAGCATTTTTAGACAATCCTTTATCTTGCATAGCTCAATTATGTCACAATTATGCAATTATGCAACACTAAATGTGAATCAGATTTTGAATTGCCGCCACCAGTTTTTTTTACTATGAAGCCAGGAGGGTTACTGGTTAAAACGTCTGTCTGGTTAACAGTGCGTACCAAGTTCGACTCTTGAGCGCTCCTAAAATTTTTAATTCATTTGCACTGTAGAGGCCGAAAATTTCTATTCTAAATATATTTAAATTTTGTTATTGACCCTACAACACTTTTATTGCCTGTTGAATTATTTTCCATAGCCCTCGCCATAGATTTTCTTATGACCATTTGTACTAGGGACCGAAAATTGTATTTTAGGACTCCATTGAGAAATTTTAGGGCCCCATAAATGACATGCCGTGATGCCAGCCCTGTTTTCACTGCAGCACTGTCTCTAACATTACTTATAAGGATATTTAGATATTTTATTATTATTATGCTGAAAACAATCCAATTATTTATTTTTGGCTTTCATTACAAATATACTTGGAGTATCACAAGCACAACATAACCAGCCTACATTCACAATATAATACAATGTGCTGGGTGAATTAAGTCGGTCTTCAAGAAGCCCAACTCTAGGATATTATTTTTTATATATAAATAAGTAACTAATCAAATCTTATATATTATACCCATAGATGCATGTATTTAAAATACATTTTGTGTTTTATATTTTTCAAAAAAATTTATTTTGTAATCAAAATACCTTTTTTACCTTCTTTTTCACTTTTTTTACTTTTATACTTTTTTACCTAAAAAATACAAAATTATGCGGTTATCCGGTTGATTAGTATAAAATGTAAAATAGTAATGTGATTTCATGGTTTGAATGAAAGCCGAAAATTTTTTCAACCTTGCTTCCAAACGCTATCTACTTTGTTGTCCTAACACTTGCAAAAATACAAAGTGGTTATCATTTGTTAGTGTAAAGTATATATAGTACAAGTACAATTTAATCAATTAATTAATTTTAATTCTTTTCAACAGCTTGGAGCGTCGACAAAATAAATGCCTAATACTAAAATCGAATTGTCATTTCGCCATTTCGAAATTGTCACACAATTTCAGGTATTTTTATCGATCGATATTTTTCATAAATGTTATCAAGTTTACCAGCCAGCATTCGACATGAATGTTGATACAATACATCTCAAGATGTTGTATATATATTTTCAGGGAAAAGGGGATGTATTATATATTTTACGCTATATTATGTTAACATAAAAATGAAGTACTACTACAAATACATAATTATATATGTATATTACTTTGCAGAACCATTTTACCTCTTAAAAAATTTAATATTTCTCCCAAAGCTCATTTTTAATCAATAAGATGAAATAAACTCTGCTTTCAGTGTAAGCTACACGAAAGTGTGAAATAATGAGAAAATTTTTACTAGATCAATAGTAGTGTGATGTGTCTCGCATCACGACAATATTTGTGTCTGCTAATTTTAATAAAATAATGACATGACTGTAATGTCATGTTTTATTTATTTATTTATTATTCAGCCAGGCAATTTCCTCCAAGAGTAATTACATTACCTCATGGTTTTGTTAACATTCATAATTTTGAATTCAATATTAGTATAATTTTCAAAGACACACTACACATTTAGTCAAGATTTATAGATTACTACATTTATAGCACGGTGAAAATTATATCACGTTATTACATTTATAGCACGGTGAAAATTATATCACATGATTACATTTATAGCACGGTGAAAATTATATCACATGATTACATTTATAGCACGGTGAAAATTATATCACATGATTACATTTATAGCACGGTGAAAATTATATCACATTATTACATTTATAGCAGGGTGAAAATTCAATCACATTGTTACATTTATAGCACGGTGAGTATTATATCTCATTATTACACGTTATACACCATATCTTCTATGAATGAGTTAGTCAGAGTCAGAAGTTGGTATATCTATTTCTTGTTGTTTCGATAGGTACATTTTTAGATGTTTCTACTTAAATGACATTATTGTTTTACAATTTCTAATTCCAAAAGGAATTTTGTACCAGTATATTAGTGCTTGTTCAGAGAATTATGATTTAACGCAGATACTATTTCCTTTGCCTTGGAATGAAAAATAGATGTAAAGCATTCATTTTCTTTGATTTCAGGTAGTAACTTGAAATATTGACTTCTAGCCAACTTTTAACAAATGTCATCCACATGTTTCTAATGGTAAAAAATTGCACCATTCAACCATGTAAAGTTTTCAAAGTTATCGACGATTTCCATATTATAAAGTAGTACCTTAGTAAATAGAAAAGTTTGAAGCTTGCTTTAGTGCCCCAATGTCAAAATAAAATTAAGAGGACTAATTGATTATAATGTGTGGTCCTTTCACAATAACTATATCCAGATTATAAACCAAACAAAATACATATATTATGTAACGATTTACTCAATGCCCATGGATTATCTTAGTCTAGAGCGCAACTAAAACATCGTATTTGTTGAAATGATTTTAAACTTTTGAACAAAGGTTTATTCTTGCAGGTCTTCCGCTAATTTCGCTTAAAACGTGCTTCCAAGACCAACTATATACTAATGCACGCTAAGTTGCTAGAAATATTACGGCGAATAATTGTTGTATTAATTGTGCCATGATATTCCGTGCATTAATGGATTACTGGAAAAATTTTTGCACGGAAACATGTTGATACAATGAATTAACGACACAAGTGAAAGAGGGAGGTATATCTGAAAATAAATGAGACAACTGCCACCTACATGGAGACAAAGATAGTACAGTTTTTCTTTAGATTTCAGAGACACGCACTGTTACTGTTCGGCGGCAGGAGAGCCGAGGGCAGATAAAATGATTTTATTTTTCTGTAATTTATTTTAAATGATAATCAACTTCAATGCTGATCAGTTTCATTTATTGTTTAGCTATGTGTTTTTAAAATTATTATGATTCAACACAGATGCGCTAAAAATGATATTTCCTTTGCCTTGGAATGAAAAATAGATTTAAAGCATTCATTTCAGTCTTTAAAATATTTTCGATTACAATCAGTCAGTTTAGATATTTTGTTTGAAATAAACAGATAATCCTATTGATATCACTTTTCGTGAAGAGTAATGAAAGAAATAGAATGTATGACTTTTATTTCTATTTTCAAGTAAAATATATTCTCATAAATGAATGAAATGTTTCACTGAAAGTTAAATATTTCACCCTGATTGGGAAATAAAGGTCATGTACTTACCCTCATTTATTTCACTTTTCTTAACTTAACTTTTCGACTAAAAGGCTTTGAGATTTCAAATAAATGTCACATTTTAATATTTTAATCAGTAAACAGCATGGCAGTTTGTAAAGAAATATAATTTTGGAAACTGCAGAAGTTATAAGGAGAAAAGTCGCCTCAACATTAGGCATAGTAAAAGCCGCCCCAGCATAAGTTACTCATTCTCTTTTTGCAGTGGTATACTACACACTGTAGAAATAAGCACTGAATAGTCACATATGTACCTTTCGCGCCAATATGATCAAAAATACAAATTTAGGAAAGAGCAAAATCTTTATTTCACAGAAATGAGGATAGCCAACTTGTCCTTTTTACTCTACATTCAGTTCTCTATTTAAGCTAGAGCACGAGCACGTTGTTGTTTAGTTGGTCCCGTTGTTAATACGTAGGTATTGGATTAATTTAACGTTCTGTTCATCTATCTGCTGTTATTGCTAGCATTAGTTTAACCTTTTAAATTGATTTATTAGTCAATGACCTCAGTTGAAGCTTGAAGTGAACACCATGTATTTGGGTTAATGAGGTAAGATCCTAATTTTTTGTCTCAATCTTCCTTACCGGCATGAAAACATCATTTAAATTTATTTTCATTTAAAGTTGGCACAATGTACACACTTAGATTTATTATTATAATTATCTGTAGAGACTAGGATTTTACAGCTTACTTGTAAGTATTGATATGTAGCCTATAATAAGTCTCAACAGTGTGGTATGTGAAGAAGCAAATTATTGACTATCCTATGCAGGTGTTGCATACAGACCTGAAATCAGAAATTGGGATTTTATTTTAGGTGAATGCATATATATAATTATGCCTCCAAATAATTTATTTTATTAATTTAATTTAGCAATATTTTATCTCAGTCAAAAATTTTACGAGCAACGAGTAACATTTTTTATAATTGTCTGTTACTTAAAATAAATGTATATACATTATTAATTTTGTTAAGCTCATTAAAAAAGTTCGCTCTTTATGTCGTAAATTAATTTCTGAAGTTAAATGTAGTCAAAATTAGAAATATCGGCAACAATTCTGTTGTCGCCCATAAGATTGTACCAAAATAAAAGTATTTCTAAGTAAATTCAGAATTTCCAAGAGCAAAATACGTTTTCAAACCTTGCAATACACTGAAGACGCTACTGATTACTTTAAGCGAGTCTAAAAGCCATATTTGACCACTTGTTCTCCTTTAAGTCGGATAAATTGACAATCATTGAATAAGCTCGTGTTATTTCCCATTTTTCTACATCACATTGTGGGCTGAAGAATCGAAGGTTTCTGAAGGTGAACGAATTACTAATACAAATTAGTTGGCTGTTGACAAAAGTGTTATTCTTAGCAGAATTCCACTTGTTTTGCAAATATTTTTTTTCAGTCACTAAATTCAAAGTTTTAGGCTACCCAGATGATATTTTAATTTTTGATTTTTAGCATGTAGCTATTTTTTACCATAGACGAAGCCAAGATACTTGGTCCATGTTTTAAATGTACCTATATGTATTTCCTACACTAAAAGGGTATAGGTATACAATTCCTTTAAAAACGGAAAGTAAGTTCTTATATCTACTTACTATACTCGTTTGGAATTGTGTCAGAATTTCATAGGTCTCAAGTCTCAGGGTTGATAGGTTTTGGCATTTAATTGTTGGTTGCTTACATAGTTTGAAATTCTGGTCATTAGTCAAATTCTTGTTTTGTCTGATAAGTGTGGAACTTTAGCTTTGGTGTGTTATGGTATAGCCAGTACTGCATTGCATACAAAACCTTGAACTCAGGATTTAACACACAATGTAAATGTAGCGATTATCATAAAGAAGGCCCTTCCTAATCATAATGACTATGGAACAGCCAGCTCATCTGCAGGATGAATAAAGGGCATAAAAGTTGTTGGACAAATAGGCATTATATATAGTTGCCAGGTTGCCACTGTAGCTTAAAAGTATAAGATTCCGTTTATATGCTATGACATGTGTGGACAAATTGTTAAACGGACGATGTAACTGGACAAGATAACTTAGTGAATAGAGAATTGCCTGGGCTTATATTTGCGGACCCATATGTGGCCTCTTTTTCAGGTACATGTAAGATAGTTGGTATGACATTAAAAACTTAGTGGGCACCGGGTCAGCAAACTCGCTTTCAAAATGGGGCGCTATGAACACGCTCACGGAAATACGCTACAATATAACTCGTGACCGTATTGCGATTACACTACATTGAAACTTTATACTCATGAGTATTTTCTTTAAAATTAAAGTTGACTTTGAAAACAAGGAAACACAGAATTTATTATTATTACTATAAAACTTTTGCAACTGTGTTGTATACATATGTACACTGTACACCCGTTTCACAGTGTTTCCTGCATAGTACTCATTTAAGTTTAGTTGATGGAATAAGAAAAATTTATTGATGACCGCCATTTCTCAGAGTTAGGTCCATTCTGTTAAATATTAGTTTATAGTCTGTAGAAAGATGTTTGCGGTCAATTAAAGACCAATCAAGGATTAAAAATTTAGAGCCCATTGAAAAACGGTAACTACTAAAAAGCTAGCAGCCTAGCTTTGCAACCCAAGTTGTAATAATCGGTGGGTTCTACCTAATAGTGCCAGTGGTTGATGTTTCCAAAAATACCAACTTATTCTCATGGGCACTGGGTACACGGACACCTTCAATTTAACACTTCAATAATGCCTTCCATCCATGCATGGTTTCGGCTAAATCAAACTCTTCATACTCGAATCTCTGTATGAGATTAACTTTTAAGTAGAATCAGGATATGATGAAGTAATTGGTGAGTTGAATTTCAGAGTCGTGTATTGAAATTCCGAGAAAATGTAGTTTAAGCTCTTAATGATACATAATGAGTTGGATATAAAAAATTTGGGATCGTTTAGGCCAATGTTTGTTCTTCTTCCACTTGATATGAACGATGCTGTTGGACTCCCTATAATATTGAAGTGTAGCTAAGACAAGATTTGTAGTTCACATCGTCAGCAGTGTTACTGTGACGTCATATCATGCTGCACTTTATGTTGATTTAAGTTTACGGCACTTTTATGTCAACGTAAATTACAGCCTACTATCCATAAATCATGCTGAATGGGTAATAAGATATAGTAATTTAGATAAAATGATTTAGGATGTCACTGAATAAAGTTGAAGGAGTCCATGTCGAGAGATTTATGAATTCATTGGGAAGGAAAAACGAGATTTTTATGTGTACAAAATTTATCTATTGGTCAATATCAAAATCCGCGACAAAAAATCATTCGATTAATGTAATTATCAAAGCCAAGAAATTATTATCGGCCTAATTTCCTTTCTTTGTGCTGTGCCAATATTTATTTTTAACTATTGTTCTACTGCTTAGGAGAAAGAATAAGCTGTTCATATTTGTAGGAGCGTGACAATTAGCAAATGGGTTCAAATATGTTAGCTAATGTGCTAGTCTGGACTGGACTAACTTTAATCCGGTTATAACCAGAGTGCCTGGCCTACTATCCAAGTATCCACAACCAAGCGGCCTTCATCACTCACTCTCCAAACATCAATAAACACCATGTCACTCGACTATTCACATTTAGTGTGAAGTGTCGCAGCATCCGGGTATCCTTGCCTTGGGTGTTCGCTGCGAAAGTTGTGTCCTATCCGTTAAAGTTATAGTATCCCTGAAAATAACAGGTTGTCGGGACTCTGGTTGTAACTGGATTTCAGTAAACCCTAACTTGTAGTTTTTTCAAGTTTTGAGTGATTTTCTTTTTACCGAAAAGGGCATAATAACACAGAAATTTAACGTTGGAAGCCTCATAGTACGCAGAGTTATGTTTCAACCGTTATTGCTCAAATAAAAGCAATCAGCAGTATTATTTGTACCATTGCAATTTATTGCATTAAGGGTGTCTCAATGATGGACAACGCAACGCCTGTGCGAAAAATATTACAGGGTGCTGAGTAATAAATAAATATGAATGTAGAACTCAATACATATAGTTGGCACCGTAATTGTAGTATTTATATAGCAGCATGCCGTAGTAACGTATTTGGTGTTTACTTGGATACGTATGTCAAATACACAAAAACCGCCTTTCTTCAGTTTGGAGCCCTCGATTTTGAAATGTAATCTCAAAATATCTTGCTCACCTATCCCTAGCGCAACTAGGTGAGGGATTTTCTTCAGCTATTGAAACAACGGAGAAATAAATACTTTTGTCAAAACAACATGCATTTTTCCCACTCCATTTTGAAGTTTGTAGACATTTTTTCGGGAAAATCCTACAATTTGCTCTCGGTACAGAAAAGGCCTAATCTTTTAGAAAAATTACCTTCCTAGCTCACACGGGAGCTGAGAAAAACGGTTTTTGCATATCATTGAGGCACCCTTAAGCATAACATATTCAATTTAGTAACTATTGGCTGTTGTCATCGAATAAGAATTTCTGTAGGTATCTGATTCTGTTATCTGGCAGCCAGAAATCTGCTACTTAGTATTAATTTAATATGTACTCGGTATCTCGGCCACTATGCGTTGAAATTCCTGTAACATTTGTCGAATTGCACACTATAAAATTAACGTTTAGATTTGGTTCTTGAGATAATGTTACCAATATCAAAATCTAGTCAGATAGCTTCAACATTTCTGATTCTGGATTAGCACATCAGGCAATCTGAGCCATACCCCAGGGATAAAAAACTTACAAGAACAAAATAACCATGTATTTCCTTGTTCGCCATTGATATATAATTGCAACTGAAGAATTTCAAAACTTTAACTATGAAGCTAAGCAGTTTTTGACTGCGATT